>CM035130.1:158391136-158641136 GCA_020205605.1 Panax ginseng | reverse complement strand
TTAATCCGATTTAATAAAATATATAGGACTATATAATTGAATAATTAAAGAGGAGGGGGAGGAGGTGAGTTTTACGGTCCCCATATGAAGAAAACTATACACGATTGTTGGGCATCCAATTATATATATATAGAGAGAGAGAAATGATCCGTGAAATACGTTAGCTATTAATCATGTTTCAATTAACGCTCATCCAACCATCTAAAATTGGAGTTAATGGCTGAGATGAGCGCCCAAATGCTAGAGGAGTAGCGGCCAAACAAATTTTTTTATGTTGAAGCACATCCTTCTAATACAACCAAATCAAAACGACGTGTTTTGACCTGGTCGTTAGAGGAGTAATGACAACCAACATAAAAAATTTGATTTAAATTATGATTATCTTAATTATTCTCGTAAAAATAAATAAAATAATAAATAATTATAAGGATAATCGGTAATTATTTTTATACTTATCTTATAATCGATTATCATCTTATGATTTTTAATTATAAATAAAAAATAGTGATTGAATTTATATTATATTCCTACTCAAATATATAAACTCAATCACTAATTCTTATTTATAATTAAAATCATAAAACAATAATCGAGAATTATTCTTATACATACTTATTTTGTTAATAAGTATAAGGATAAGTATAAAGATAATTCTTGATTATCCTTATAATTATTTATTATTTTATTTTATTTTACGAGAATAATTAGGATAATCAAGAATTAAGTTAAATTCTTTTATGTTGGCCACTAGAGGAGTAGTGGCCAAAGATAAAAAAATTTGTTGGCCGCTACTCCCTCTAATGTACCGAAATATCATCTCACCATTAACTCCAATTTTGGACTACTGGATGAGCGTTAATGAAAAAACAGATTAATAGCTAACGTATTCCACGGATCATTTTCCATATATATATATATATAGAGAGAGAGAGTCTGGATCCTATACGGGATTCAGGACGGCTCTTAAAATGCGAACCAATTTTATTTATTTATTTTGGCTTCTTTTTAGTTGTTTTTTTATAAAAAAAAAAATTAAAAAAAAAGTCCGTATTTTAACAAAATGCGGACTCTAGCACATTATGAAAGTGGTTAGTATGAAATTAATTTTGATTAATTAATTAATACAGTGTCGATACACAGGCGGGAAGTGATCTCTTTTTTTGCGTGTCAGCACTGTATTAGTCAATTGACCAACTTATTATGAAGTAAACTTCATGATAACCGGATCCATATATTACACTCCCTCCCTATCTTAATATATGTCATTTAAGATTTGTGTATAAGAATTAAGAAAATAATTGTGTAGCATTAAATAATATTACTCCCTCTTTTGTTCTTAAAAAATTGTCGTTTAAGATTAATTCACATAGATTAAGTAATGTAATTAATACGTATAAAAAATATTATACTACCTTTATTATAATTGTCTCAACCAATTACTCCTTCCGTTCCTTAATATAAGTCGTTTTAAAGAAATATTTTTGTTCTTTAATATAAGTCGTTTGAGAATTTCAAGTAAACATTAATTGCTCAGTTTCCAATATTATTCCAAATATTAAATGCAACATTGATTCTCTTACTATTTTCTGTCCAATAAATAACAATTTATTCTTTCAATATAAGGGCAATATAGACAATTGATATTATAGTTAATGTTATACAATCATTTTCTTAATACTTGTGTACAACTCTAAAACGACCTATATTAAAGAACGGGGAGAATATTAGCTTTGTAGATTTCGTAATCTTAACTGCACAATTTTTTTTTTTACTTTATAGGCATGTCAATGGGTCATATAAGAGCAAATCATACTCTGATCCAATGTGCTCTACCAAGTGTGATAATTCAGGATTATAGGCCTTAAATGCCCATTTCATCCTAATTCCTATCTATCTATATATATTGAGTTTATCTATTTTTGATATTTTGTTTTAAATTCTGTATTATAATGTAGATTTTGTGTATATATTTAATGGATAATGTCATGCTGATAAGGAATCTGAAGATCAAACCTAAGGCTCAATTGAATGAGTTTAGTTAGCCTTGTCAGTAAACCTTATTAATTTGATAACGCCCTCATGTACAAGTCACTTAATATTAATGGTTTGTCGCATGAGCCTATAGCGGCAGGGGAAGCACACTTTCAAGTATAAATCAGGGGCATATTAGTAACTTGGATTGTATGTAGGGCTGCCGCTACAGTTTGTAGCGGTAGTGGAGAAAATGTTTTAATCTAAGCCTTTCATTCCAAGGATCAACGGATATAAAGTTGTTTGTTGAACAGTACTCATAGCAAACGTGTGTCATGGATTAATTCCCATATATATATATATATGAAAGTTGTTTATTTATTATACATACACTATATTTTTGGTTCTCCAATAAAAAGAAATAATGATAATCCGTACCATTAAGATTATTTAAACTCGCATCATATATCAAGAAAATAAACCAATTCATGAGTAAATATAGATATTATGCATACTTCTTGATCATTGTGATTAAGTGACATTCTTTCATAATTTAATATAATTTTACAAATAATAACATTTAAAAAATTAATATAATTGTACATATATATATTTTTTTGAATGGATCGGTTTAGATCATAATCCGTATTGTTGGATCAAATACTGGATCATGGCGCAAATCAATGATTGATCATTACATAATGAATCAGATCATTGATCTATTATCACACTTGGTAGAGCACATTGGATCAGAGTATGATTTGCTCTTATATGACCCATTGACATGCCTATAAGTAAAAAAAAAATTGTGCAGTTAAGATTACGAAATACTTCATCCGTTCTAAAATTAGAGATACAATTTGAGTTTAGAGGTCAAACGAAGACATATTAAACTTTAAATTGACATGAATTTATTTAATTTTAGTTGATTGATACAATTATTATAATTGTATAATATATAACAAAAACTATTAATCACAAAATTTACTGATTTTAAAGTTAAATATATCGTCGTTTGATCTCAAAATTCAAAATTATATAATTAATTTTGGAATGAAGAGAGTAGTAGCGCTTCTACCACTGAAATGATCATTAACTTCCTCTAAATGGTGAGATATGCTCGTTAAAATTCTATCAACTGTATGTATCGTTTCGGGACTATAAGAATGAAGTATAACGTGGAATACAAGTATGGAATCAATCTGTTTAATATTTGCGAATGGAAAATGATTTATATGTCGAACTTTTCCACTAGAATATTGCGACTAGACAGTACAAATTATTTATCAGAATGGTAGATTTATCGGAGGCCAATATTGTTCTAGCTAGATTGAAGATGAAAATGCCACTAAAATATTCTTGTGACATGCATTTATTTTTTTAAGAATTGGAGGATAGTGTGGGCCATAGTTCGCATAGAGATAATTATCCCACGTAAAGAAAGAGTCGGTATAAAGTTTAATTTTCTTTCTTTAAGAAAATTGACTTTGAAAATAACTTTATTTTAGAGCACTAGAACATTAAGGTTTTATTGTTAAACTTTATTCGGTATGTACGCGCTTTGGTAATTGAAGCGCATGAACGAATCTTGGCGTTAATCTACTGACATTCAGGATAATAAACCATGACATCATATATCCACTGACATTCAGGATAATAAACCATGAGTGGCATAGAAGATTAGTTTAAATTATATCTCTACGTACTACTATTGAGGTCTTTCATGTGAATCCCCATCGGCAAATCAATTTTATAGCAGGCAGGTTCAGATAACAGCCATAACATATCCAATCTATGAAAACTACACCTCAACCAAATAATGGTGGCTGGAACAAGACTACTTCTGATACTGTCTTTGGCAGCACTACATCTGATAGCTGGGGTAGAGCAAAAGTGCCCAACGGTGATCGGCCCGGCTCTTGAAACGATGCAGGGTTCAACTGGGGTACTGCAAAACTTGAAATTGTTACTACTTTTGATTCTTGTGATGATACGACACCTTTTTGGGGACAAGAACAACGATTCAAATAATAACCAGGATGGTGATGGGTGTAAAAATCTAACGAAGCTTGGGACAAAAGGAAATAATGTAACTGGGAACCCTACTAGTAGCTGGAGTAATCCAAATATGAAGAATCGAGAAGATTTATGGGGAAGTGTAGCAGACAAGTGAAATAGTAAAGAAAGCTTTTGCACAAGTAAGGCAGTTTAGAATTCATCTGAAGTTACAACTGTGAAAGAAGTTGTGGGGCACTATATATAAGTTTGGTATAAACTTCGACAATTCGAGATGTTCACTTATGACACTTCAGACGATAGTAACTCACTTCGGATTATATCACATCGAGTTCATTATCTCTTTAGTTATCTATATTTTGCGGTACAAGGTCGAAAGATTTTTCGTAACCTCTACATAAATCCTCCCTAGGAGATCGGGAGCATTCTTGTGGCGGTATAAGGTCGGACGGTTCTCCAAAATCTCTATTTGAAGCCTCCTTAGGGGATCGGGAGCACTGTTACGGGGTTATAAGATTGGATAAACGTCCTTCGGGAAGTCTAAGTTCCTCCCAAAAGGAAAAACATCCTTCAGGACGGATCGACGTCCTCCCGAATGGATAACATCCTTCGAAACGGACTTGTGTCCTCCCGAATTTCGGGACGGATCAACGTCCTCCCAAACGGATAATACCCTTCGGGACGGATCGGCGTCCTCCCAAACGGATCGGCGTCCTCTCAAACGGATCGGCATCCTTCGGGACGAACCCGTGTCCTCCCTAATGGATAACATCTTTCGGGACGAATCGATGTCCTCCCGAACGGATAACACCCTTCGGGACGGAACGGATAACAGCCTTCGGGACGAACCAACGTCCTCCCAAACGGATAACACACTTCGGGACGGACCAACATCCTCTCGAACGGATAACATCCTTCGGGACAGATGAGCGTCCTCCCGAACGGATAACATCTTTCCGAACGGATCGACGTCCTCCCGAACGGATAATATCCTTCGGAATGGATCGACGTCCTGCCGAACGGATAACATTCCTCGGTTAACATTTTCCATGACTAATTGATATACTCTCTTATTTTAATTTTCTTATAAACAAAAGAGTGGGCAATGTTAGGGCAGGAATATTTGGGTCCAGGTGATACAGATGTTATTCAGATATTTCAGACATGTCAATTATCAAATAATTTTTTTCATTCAGATTCAAATTCAACTCATTCAGTTTTTATCAAACACCCCATAAATTTTTGCCGAACGGGCTCTTAATCTAGATACCAAAAATATTTTCAATTGCAGTTTCAGCTTTCCGAAAAAAAAAAAAAAACTAATGTTTTACAAGTTGAAATCTTGTATTGAACTTTGGGTTTTGTTTGTAGGTTCAGGCGTCCAATCAAAGAGATCATTCCTATTTGGAAGCATTGAAATGTTGATCAAGCTGGTACCAGGGAATTCAGCTGGAACTGTCACAGCATACTATGTAAGTGCAAAATCTCATATAAACAAGGTCAAAGTGACAGAAAACAAGACATAAAACCTGTAACAACTCCAACTATAACAAGGCTAAACCTGAATGTTAACACAGTACAAAAATAACTAGTTTTTCTTCACTTGAACCATTGCAGTTATCAGCTGCTGGAGATAAGCATGACGAGATAGACTTTGAGTTCTTGGGGAATTCATCAGGACAGCCTTACATTGTCCACACCAACACTGCTTAATGTGCCTCCTCGTCCCCTGCCAACTGGTGGACTTCCCCCATACACAAGCAGTTGACTTTTGGTAAGCAGGGTCAGATGAAGTGGGTTAGAGACAACTACGTGATCTATGACTATTGCAAAGATGCAAAGCGATTCAATGGACTGATGCCTCCTGAATGTAGCAAGGCACAATACTAAGAAAAATCATCGATGGCAGCAGCCAAACGGCACCCTAATTCAACAATACCAACCCAAAAAAAAGAAGAGCAAGCACCCTTATTTTCAATTTTTCAACAAGTCTTCTTTTTCTTTTATCATTTTTCTTTGTGATCAAATCAATTTATATTCTCTTCATTTTGTTTTTCTTTTTTGGATTCTCCGGGAACATAAAACAGATTGAATTCATTCTTGTATCCCACAAATTGTAATTCTTGTGGTCAAACAAATGAACAATACAGAGTTTTTGGTGATAGAACTTTAATGCTAAAGGCAAGCATGTCGCATCCATTTAGAGCAATCAGCAAAGATCTTTCAACTAGGTACATGAAAAGAAAAAAAAAACAAACAGTATCTTAGTAGTGGAACTTAATTTTACACAAGGATCCTTCCAGTAAATGGTGTACTAAAATTTTGAGAATCAAGCTGCTATAATAGCGTGCAGTTTTCCACAGCAAATCCAAATTTGTAGCAAATATGACTTCAATCAGAAAATATATGACCTCTTTTGAATTTGAATATGGTATAACACGCTAAGTTATCAATATCAAAATTTAGAACAGCATACTACAAGTCTACATCTTGTTTCTTCTGCATAACCTATTAAAGATAGGTTACTTATAAGCATCATCTGGATCTCTATGCCTTGTTAATGCTCCTGATTTTGCTACTATCATATGCACATGAAATGGCTTAGCCAGTTAGTCCTACTTTTTTTAAATATTCACATTTTGAAGGATTCCCTCATCGTCGAGACTGACTTATATTCCAAGTAAATTTGTACCATAATAACCTAATCCAGTGTAAGTTCATCCCTGCTTTAACATTCAAAGCTGCAACCTAATGTAAGACTATGTCAATGAAAATCATTTGCCTCAATTGTCATTGGGTAAACTTTTCATTTCAGTATCCAAGTGAAGTGTACACCATAGTTGTCCAAGGTCATAATATAGAAAATGAACAAGGATATCGGGACTATTACTGTTAAAAAAATATGACCAAATTCAGTCTAAACAAAATCTAGAACAAATTAAAAATAGAACTCATTTGCATCCAAATAAGTGATGCAAAACATCTGAGCCGTGATTGATGCAATGGGAGTTTGCGACCTTAAGTTCACTTATTGTCCATCATAACAACAGAGTTCGATCATGAACCTCACATAAGGAGCAACAGGTGTCACATCATATATATCTGCAACTTATAACTAAGCCTTTAAGAGGAGAAATTTTTAACTCACAAGTTTTACAGCATAACAATGTAAAGAAAATAGTTAGCTTAAGACTCAGATCATCCACGATAAACAGAAGGAAATCGAAAGGCATTTAAACATCCAGATCGAATAAGAAATTAACTGTTTAGTAACTCCAGTACTGCACCAACAACTAAAAATAAATGTATCGTAACCATCTCACACCTATAATTCTTCAAAGTTCTCATTTTTTCAGTGCAATCTGAAACAAAGAATAACACATTCGGCCTAAATCAGTATAGGTTTATTCCTGACGAAATTTGAATATATAATTAATACTTTTTCATCTTCCATTTAATGCCATTCAGATAGTATCTATATCATTGCTACTAACCACACAGAGGATGCAATAACACCATATAGAATTGTTACTAGACCATAATATAACCATAAAAAAGAAAGAAAGAACAAAAAAACAGTACTTTCTAAGTTTTACAAACAACCCAATAGAAATTTCTGAAACACCGCATTATACATAACAGAAAGCTTCATTCTTTTTCCAATTTCTCAGCATCCAAACAGAGTTTGATCCAACAAATTACAAGGGTCATTTCAAAATTTCCCAATGAAACACTGATGAAAAAACAGAAATTACAAAGCAACCAAGTAATCAATCACATAATACAAATATAAACACCAAGAACAATAAGAAATGTACCAAACAAAGCCAGCCAAACACGAGTTTCCTCACCCAATAGCAACCCAAACAAGGCAGTAGCAGCAAACGTCGTCGCATTGGTCACCGGAACAGCAACCGATATGGGGGTATCACTTAAAATAGCGAAAAAAGTAGCCGAGGCTGATAAATTCAACAGGAAAGGAACAGAGTACTGCCAAATCAAGAGAAGGTTGAGCCAATTCTTCAGGGTATTCACCACGGGGTTATGGGTTCTGTTTGGATGCTGGGAAGATTTGAGTTTTTGGTCCCATATAAGTGTGCCCCGCCGCATTAAGGCGTTTGTAGCTCCCCAAACGACCCCTATTGCGATCATCTTCTCAACGTCTCCTACCATCTTCAAATGAGTGTGCCCGTTTTGCGTCTGCGAGAGAGAGAGCTGGGCAAAAATTTACACCGTGTTTGGAACCATGTAATGTCATTATGCAAAAAAGGTTTTTTATTTTTTGTTTTTCACTTGCTTAAAAGTTGAAAGATGTTTCTATTTAAATGAGTAATGCTACAGACACAAACTATTTTATAAATATTTTATAAATTACTGATGTGGCATACTCCACCTCAACATATTGATTTACAAATTGTTTCAATGTAGTCTCCGACCCCATACAATATACTTACCACATCAGCAGTTTATAAAATATTTGTAGAATAGTTTGTCTCTAGCATTATTCTTTAAATATTTATTGCTCATTCTTTATGAGCAAGTATCAAGAGCATTCCCAGCATTCTTTCTTAAATAGTACTACGTTATTAAAATTACGTCGTTTTGGAGTCTTTTAAAAGAGAGTGGTCTCACTTGTTTTCCTTTTATTTACAAAAATACCACCCACGACCCCATTTGTTTAAAAAAAAAAATCCAAAACGACGTAGTTTTAATAACGTAGTGCTATTTAAGGAGGAATGCTATTTACCGAGAAATACTCTTGATCCTTGCTCTTATTATTTATATTCTCTTTTTTTTTGTCCTACTTTATAAGATTGCTCTTATTATCAATCAAAATTTGATGAACTTGAATTAGATTGACGGGCCAAGCCATACAGAATAACCACTTGCTGTGGCCCAAGTTCCAGCCTAATATTCAGCCCCATGCATTGTGAGAAATGGGCTTAGCTGTTCAACCCTACCAGTCCAACTGGTAACAACCACCACAATAATTATGGATGAGGCAAATCTAAACATAAAACTTCGCATATATTTAGAAACAGTCAGAACTTTTAAAAAATAAAATGAATAATATTATGTGCGTACACAAAAAGTAGGACCAATATATTATTTATCACTAAAAATATGTAAAATATTCAAATATAAAAACTGAATGTATTTGAATCTAAATGAGCTGAATCTGAATAATGAAAAAAATTATTTCATAATTGACATGTCTGAAACATTTGAATAACATATTTTTATTATTTTACACTCTAAAAAAATTCAAAATTATTGTACATTTATTTAATATTACTTAATATAATAGTTAATGATAAAAAACGTCATTCAGCCAAAAAATGACACTAAATCATTCAGCCAAAAATCGTCTGAATTGATGACCGATTCAATCATTCAGTACTAAACAAACAACCCCTAAGTGATTATCTCCTATATGTATATATGTATGTATAAGTAGAAAATTTTAATACTGTCATACAACTAGTTACATATAAAACTCATGAAATTATAAGTCAAAATGATACTATTAGATGTGTAAATGAACTGAGTCGAATCAAGTATTGAGTTGCTTAAATTTAGTTCATAAATCTTATCGAGATTGAGATTTGTTTAGATACCGAGTAAAGTACTATCTCAAATCGAGTCCGAATAGTTTAAACTTTTCTAGTTAATATGATTTAAATATCAATAAAAAATTGTAATTTGAAAATATTCGAATAATTTATCGAAATTTAAAATTTATTTATATTTAAATCATTTTATTTTGAACGGGTACGAATCAAGTCTAATTTAATTTATTTTTCAGCGTTAGATACCATTTATATCTACTTGAGTAAAATATATATAGCAACAATGCTTATGTGGAGGGCCAAGAATTGGCACTGGGCCTAATCCTTTTATATATATATACTAATTGTGTTTTGTGACTCCGATACTACATAGATGATGGGATTTATTTTAAATTTTGGATGGTTAAAATAATTTATTAGGGTGAACGAAAAATTCAAAATCAGTTATATTTTATTAAATAGATATATATATATATATATATATATATAACTGATTTGAATTTTCCGCTCACTTTAATAAATAATTTGGATCGTCTAAAATTTAGAATAAATTCAAAGACATTTTGACATGTGCCTAATATATATATATATATATATATAGCCTTCATATCAAACCCTCACCGCTCCTACGTGGCATCTTCTATCTCCTCTCTGTCATCTCTCCCCTAAGCGTATATTATTATACAGTAAGTCTTGCCGGACAGGGGAACACTGTATAATCTTATTTTTGTATATGTATTTAAATTATATCTAAAATATTATATTTTATAAAAAAATTTATTAGAATAAATACTATATATTTTTTGAGAGTCACAAATAATTTTTTTTTTAAAAAACCTGTTCAATTTTCCATTCATTCGCCTGTCCGCTTAACATTACTCATTATTATATATATATATAGCATTCGTATCAAACCCTCACCGCTCCTACGTGGCATCTTCTATCTTCTCTCTGTCCTCTCTCCCCTAAGCCGTAACAACAGTAGCTACCTACTGTACAACTCTACTCAACTAGTCTTCCTCAAACTCCGTTGACGAACTTTCTTTTTCATCTCTAAATTTTCCCTTAAACCTCGTGTTGATAAAAATCAATTAGACAAATTTTCCGGAAACTCGAAATCTCAAAACACCAGCTCCGTCGGATAGATTCAATTCAATTCGATCTGATCCGTCCACGTAGAGCATGGAAAGGATCGTCGGAGGCAAATACAAGCTCGGCCGTAAGATCGGAAGTGGATCATTCGGAGAAATTCATCTCGGTACTTATTATATATATATATATATATATATATATATATGTATAGTTATGGTTTCGTATCTATTTATTTGTTTTTCTAATTTTGTTTGATTTTTGTGCAGCTACTCATGTTGATACGTTTGAGATCGTTGCTGTGAAGATCGTACGTCTCAATCTATTTTCTCTACGAAAATGTTCTTATTTTGCTGCACCTATTGTGACTTGATTAGATAATTTGTTTTTACAATTGGGGTGTTATTTCAAAATTGAAGTAAAGATTGTCCTTTGACAGCTCATGCAACACTGTCATGCAGCACTGACATGTGTGATTGTAGGTTTTGCAATTGTGATGTTTAGGAAATTTAAGGGGATTGTAATCACTTGGTTTTGTGGCTTTGATCTTAAGAGTCCATATTCTCCGTAAATTAGTGTGAAATATAATTCGGGAGTATCGGTTTAGTTAAGTGAATTTGTTACATTGAGTTCTAATGTTCTATAACTTGTTTGAACTTTTTAAAGCCCATGGACCAACTTATACAGACTGACATTTTCGTTCTTTGTGCTGGTGTGTTTATGTTAATTGTTGTTTTTGACATGGAAATTTGATACCAAGGTCTCATTCTTGATACATTTTGTGTTTCTATCTAAAAAAAGAACTTGCTTGGTGTACTCACTGATATCGACGGCTCATTTATTTTTCGTTTTTACTGAGCAGGAGAACAATAAGACAAAACATCCACAACTTTTGTACGAAGCCAAGTTGTATAATATTCTTCAGGGAGGAAGTAAGTTTCATCTGAAAATAAAACTCTTGTGATGCAGATTTCTTGTTCTTGTATAATCTTTGTGTGCAGCTATGCCTGTATGCATTGTTGTATTTCAATACATCCATAAGAAAAAAAAATTATTTTAGTGCTGTATTAGTCTTTTAACTTTGATCTGTGTTTTTAGGTGGTATACCTGGCATAAAATGGTCCGGCATAGATGCAGACGATAATATCCTTGTCCTTGATTTGCTTGGACCAAGTCTTGAAGATCTGTTTGTTTATTGTGGAAGGAAGTTTTCATTGAAGGCGGTCTTAATGTTGGCTGATCAAATGGTAAGTATTTTGAACATCATATGTTTCTCATGTACAAGTATCAATGTCTTTCTAAATTAGCCCACTCCCCTCTTGTCAATGGGGCAGCAAGTTCGGCATCTTTCTGCAGTCCTTATTACCCCTACAATAACTGCACTTTATAATATATTTCATTACCGATTTGGGAATTATTAGTAATTATAAATTCTTTTTGTCTGTGTCAAATTAGATAACAAGGATAGAATTTGTGCATTCTAAAGGGTTTCTGCATCGAGATATTAAGCCTGATAACTTTCTCATGGGTCTTGGTCGAAAAGCTAATCAGGTAATTATAACTTCTTTGCTCCTACTCGTTTTTACTTAAACCTAAATGGCTCTTATATTTTTATTTTTCAAAAAGTTTTTAAACTTAATGTTTGTTGGTCCTCGTCATTATTTATCAGGTTTACATTATTGATTTTGGACTTGCAAAAAGATATCGAGATTCAACAACCAACCGCCATATTCCTTACAGGTATCCTTCCAGGTTAAATTATGTTAGCCTTACCTGATTTCCAATATTAACATGTTTCTTAGTAGTGGGTATCCTTTTCATTCCAGAGTTTGCAAGTGTCTTGTTTTATTTGGACATTTATTTTACTAGGACAAAAGTGGGAGTTTCTTTCTGTCTTGGCCCTATTAGACCAGTTTGGCTTATTATTTGAATAATTTTAACTCATCAAAAAGTGTGAGAGTGCGTGTGGGAGAGAGAGACGGGGGGGGGGGGGGTGTAGAGAAATGAATATCCATTCTTTTTTGTACTACCTGATGTCTAATTTAAACTCCATCGTATTGTTGATTGGTTAGGTTCTTACTTCTTAGCAAGTATGACTATATTAATGCATCATAAAGGAATTATATTTGTGGTTTACTATTGAACAGAGAGAACAAAAATTTGACGGGAACTGCACGCTATGCAAGTTGTAATACTCACCTTGGAATAGGAAAAGAGAGCAACGTTTCTTTTATTAAACTGCTGGTGGCTTACAAGGATTACTTTGTTAGATTTTCCTCATTTGGGTGTCTTTTTTGTAGAGCAAAGCCGACGGGATGATTTAGAGTCGCTTGGATATGTACTACTTTATTTTTTGAGAGGAAGGTATGCCGTTGCCATCCGATGCATTTCTTTTTGTTTTTCATTCCTTTTTTCTTCTGCACAATAAATCGTGAAATCACTTCGTTTATAAATTCAAACTACATTTTCTGACTGACACAAAAATGTGTAGTCTTCCATGGCAGGGTCTAAAAGCTGCCACCAAGAAGCAAAAGTATGATAAAATATGTGAGAAGAAGTTATCAACTCCTATTGAGGTATTTAGATACCATCTATCTTTCTGTATGAGTTTTAACCTGGTCTGAAATTTGTAAGCTTATGTTAGTCTGTTCTTTTTAAAGGTTTTGTGCAAGTCTAACCCAGTGGAGTTTGCTTCATACTTCCATTATTGCCATTCTTTGACATTTGATCAACGTCCTGATTATGGCTTCTTGAAGCGTCTGTTCCGTGAATTGTTCACTCGTGAAGGTATCTGCTGACTAGGCCACTTATCTCAAGTCAATAAGGAGCAAGTTTATATTATCTCATTCTCAGGATATTGACACTGAATTTTTATATGTTCTAGTGTTTAATGCTCACAATAAATGTCTGGCAGTCTTGTTACATGGACTCACCTATTTACCCTAGGGTGCCTTTGTTGAACGGCACAGGTATGGGATCCTCGTACCTTGTTGCCTTCGACATGCTATTTAAGTATTTAGTGGAAGAAAAAGTAAGTGAAAGAAAAGCCCTTAGAAACATAATACTCCATTTGTCCATGAATGTCCGAAGTAATTTGCAAATTAAGAAAGTCAGCATCTTCTCCTAAAGTGTGCCTGTAAGGAAATAGGCCTCAAGAAAATGTTTATCTAGTTATTTGATGTGATAAATGTGATAAAGGTACTTTTATATGGGGCCACAAAAACAATCAATTTGTTTATGTAACTAACAATCTTCTACTAAATGTAGCTTAATTGCATCTAGATTCTTTATTATATTGAACTCTAATCATCCATATAAGCTACCCCTAGTGTAACATGTTTTAAACTATGTAATGTGGCACATTCTCATACATGTTCAGCGAACCAAAAAAAATTGTGTTCCAAGTAACATTGATCTAAATACTCCAAATTTGTGCATATGTCTAATCTGACTCCTTCACACATGCGTATTCTGTTGCCTTGCCAGAGTCCATGTTAGCCTGCAACATTGATTAAAAATTCCTGCTGGACTTTTATTTTTCAAGGTTTCTTGTTGATCTGAAAGACTACTGTTTAATGTCCTTCACACATGCGTATTCTGTTGCCTTACCAGAGTCCATGTAACATAGCCTGCAACATTGATAAAAAATTCCTGCTGGACTTTTATTTTCAAGGTTTCTTGTTAATCTGAAAGACTATTGTTTAATGTTCTGTGCATAGTTTTCCTCACATTTTTGGATGTCTAAATTAAGCACAAGTGTTTCTGTCTCTTGCAGGGTATGAATTTGATTACATATTCGATTGGACCATCCTAAAGTACCAGCAAGCACAAAAGACAAAAACTCAAACACGGGTACTGATTGTTGATTTTTGTAATTTCTGTAATTATTTCTGTCCCGTACATCACAGCTATGTCTAACTGGTCAATAATATATATTTTTCTGAAATAGTTTGTAGTTTGGATCTTTTATCTAATACTTTACTGCATATGCAACGATCTGAAAACTTTTTTTCAAGTTGATCATTGTTTTAACAAATTAGACACCCTAATTTACAGCCACTTCCTGGGGAGAGCAGCAGTCGAGCAGTTCCAGTGGATGTGTCCAAACATCAAGGTTAGATATTCCTGTGCATTTCACTCGCTTAAAGTATAACTGTATCGGTAGAGGGAAACTTTAAAGGAAAATATGTATACTGTTTTTGGGAAATACAGTAAAACTCCTATTTAAGAATACTCTATATAAGAATAACCTCTGAATTGTAATATGTTATATACTTTTTAAGTCTCGTATTAAAAAATTATACATCTATATAGTAATAATTTCATACATATATATATATATATATGAGAGAGACAATATTAATTTTAAAAGACTACATTTTCTATAAAAGACTACATTTCCTATGGGCCAGTTATAAATAGGAATAACCTCTAAATTGTAATATGTTATATACTTTTTAAGTCCCAGATTAAAAAAATTATACCTCTATATAGTAATAATTTCATATATATGTATATATATGTTAAAAGTATATAACATATTACAATTTAGAGGTTATTCCTATTTATAACTGGTCCATAGGAAATGTAGTCTTTTATAGAAAATGTAGTCTTTTAAAATTAATATTGTCTCTCATATATATATATATGAGAGAGAGAGAATATTAATTTTAGAAGACTACATTTTTTATAAAAGACTACATTTCCAATAAAGAACTATATTTTTCTATAAAAGACTACATTTTCTATAAAAGACTACATTTTCCTATAAAAGACCACATTTCCTATAAAAGACCACATTTTTCTATAAAAGACTACATTTCCTATAAAAGACTACATTTCCTATAAAAGACTGTATTTTCCTAGTTTGAAAATCTAAATAATTTATATTTTCTTTAATTTTTGTTATAAAATCTATATTTTTGTTAAATTGGATATTTTTGGGTGTTCGAAAAATATTTTGTACCAATACCTCTATTTAGTAATAACCTCTCAATTAGAATACAAATACAGTTAAACCTCTATTTAGGAATAGACTTGGGACCAAACTATTTGTATTCTAATTGAGAGGTTATTACTAAATAGAGGTATTGATACAAAATATTTTTCTAACACCCAAAAAATATCCACTTTTACAAAAATATAGATTTTATAACAAAAATTAAAGAAAATATAAATTATTTAGATTTTCAAACTAGGAAAATGTAGTCTTTTATAGGACAATGTGGTCTTTTATAGAAAAATGTGGTCTTTTATAGGAAATGTGATTTTTTATAGGAAATGTAGTCTTTTATAGAAAATGTAGTCTTTTATAGGAAAATGTAATTCTTTATAAGAAATGTAGTCTTTTATAGGAAATGTGATTTTTTATAGGAAATGTAGTCTTTTATAGAAAATGTAGTCTTTTATAGGAAAATGTAATTTTTATAAGAAATGTAGTCTTTTATAGAAAATGTAGTCTTTTAAAATTAATATTGTCTCTCTCTCTCTATATATATATATATATATATATATGAAATTATTACTATATAGAGATATAATTTCTTAATACGGGACTTAAAAAGTGTATAAAATATTCCTATTTATAACTGGCTCAAATTGGGAACAAAATTTTTTATAATATTGTAGAGATTATTCTTATATAGAGTATTCTTAAATAGGGGTTTTACTGTAGTTTGGTCCCAAGTCTATTCCTAAATAGAGGTTTTACTGTATCAACAATGTTTTGCAGTTGCTCATCTTGCCAATCATGTTATCTATAAGTACTAGGGTTGAGAGAGATTATTCAACTCTTTTACCTTTTAGGAAGAGTAACATTTGATCAAACACACATGGACATTTAAATAGATTATTTTTGCCGAGAAACTAGTTTTATGACTTGTTCGTTTTCCAGTGTCAGCAGGCAATAATGTTTCTTATTCAACTGAATTAACTGATCGCATGAGATTGAGTACTGCTGCTAGCCCTGGCATTCGCATGCAATTTAAATCACCAACAGACAGAATTTTGACTTCTGAAAATCCCCTTGAGAGAAATGTAAGTCATTTTATTTAAAAGGGAATGGAAATCTAATGCTGGTTTTAGCCGACTTTTTTGCTTGTTTATCATTATAGAATTATAAATAGGTAATTTAGACATTGTTTCCAAGTTTGGGGTAATTATTTATATAATGACGCAATTTCTTTTTTCCATTTTTTTTTATTTCAACTGGACTAATATAAATGTTTGGTTTGTAGAATTTGACCAATCCAAACATGTCATCTAATTCATATTCCCTTGCTGGTGTCTCAAAAAGAAATGCCTCAAAGCCTGTGTTGCCTGCTGAAACTTCTAACCAGGGTCAGGGTGAAAATATTGGTACTTCAAGTGGCTGGATGTCTTCCTTTCTCCGCATTTCTTCTGCAAAGTGATCTACATGGTAATTTTATCCACTTGATGCATATTTTTCCATCTCCCATGTTATTTCTAATACTAATTTTGTTTCATTTTTATCTTCTTATGGGGTTTCTGGCCTTGTTGCTTCACTTCCTTTTGTGTTCAGAAAAGGCTCTGTTCAAAAATGTCGGTGAAACATGCCATGAATTAAAAGTTCTTGTCCTTACTGTAGTGTGCAGCTTGAATTTTTGATACCGTAGTTTGTGGCTCGAATGGCGAGGTTTTCAAGGGGTTCAGCCATCAATGTTTGCTGGACATGATTAGTGATGCATCATCACTGAGGAAGGACAGACAGAGTGCCTGCCATGAACGGGAATCGCATATTTTCTCAGCTTAGATGTTCCCCCTAAGGTGATTGAAAACATTGGTTGATCCTTGAATACCAATCAGGCTTGGTCTGCCGTACATAGATAGATGCAAGGCCTAGGGTTTTGTGGTGGTTCCCTTGACATAAAATGCTACATGAAGAGTTTTCCTTTGTCAACAGATTATACAGCTCGCTTGTTCATATGCTGGTTTGTGTATTTGCTTGTATTGTAAACCTTATTGCTTTGTAATGAACAAAGAAATTCAAAATTAAGTCTAAATAATTTTTTTTGTGAAATGTTAGGGCCTAAAACGATAAGCAAAATTACATCTGAAGCTAAAAGTTTCACTCACTGATGATGTCTACGAACAAACAAAATTATATAATAAATATCTAGGAGAAAAATTAGAGTGCTTAAATAGGAGAGTTCACTTGCAGCAATTCATGTTCAGAAAACAACTGGGAAATAAATAATCAAACTGGAAATCCTCATTCTTGCTCAATAATGTACTTATACTAGTGAGAAGTTTTAAAAGGGAAAAGAAACAGGAAGAAGCGGCATGCATACGCCCTGGCTGGCTAAAGCTGAAGCCCTGGCTGGCTAAAGCTGAAGCGGTTTCTGGTGCAACGGAGCAAGGCACACCATGGTAAGAAATATATATCACCCCTTTTTCTTCTTCAAGCCAAGCCTTTTTGCTAGTCATTCATCAAGTCAGAGAAAGAGGGAGATAGTAATTTCTTCTGCTTGTGCACTGGACTCGACTGTCAGGGATGTTAGACCAGAAGGAGGTTGTCAAAATTCTTTTGGGGTACAATGTGTCTCAATAGTACCGAAGCATTTCTGTTCTAGATTTTACTTTACGTGGATAGCTGGGAAAGTAAATGAATTCATTTCCAGAAAGCCAAAATTGGCCTTTGAAATCCAGATTTGCTACCAGGTAAATTGCAACTAATGTTTTCTACGAATCTGAACCCAATCTGAAATACCATGAAAATAAGACATCAAAAATAAGTTTGCGCAGGTAAGAAATCAGAGGCCCAACAATTATTCCTACATTCTTGTCAGAGTCCTACCCCCATCATATGTTAAATCCCAATGCCACATAAATATAAAAAACATTACGCATACCTTGTCCAAAAGTATTTCTTGAAAAATTTCTGGATAAATCTCAATTTTATGGTAATTATTTTGCGCAGTCTGCAGAAAACATATGAACATTATTGAACAAGCTTCAACCAATAAAATAGAAAGGCCAAGTCATTTAAACTACTTGGTGCCGATCAAAAAATAAATAATAAACTACTTGATAAGTGTTTAGAGAGTTGAATATAGAGGTTCATCAAAAGAAAGGTTTCAAAGAATTTGGCATCCTCCCACCGTAGCCTGAATTGGTACAATAAATTGCACACAACATTTAACATTCTTATGGTCAAACTATTATTTAAATTATCACATACATAAATAGGGAAGCAGACATATACCTCAGACACTTGACGGTTTTTGTAATATGACTTCCATGGTTGAGGTTCCAAAATTAGCGTGCCACCCTGCTCAGATTTAGATATGATACAGATATATACTCAGATAAGAACTGTAAAGAAATCTATAGATTTAAACTCAAGAATTCATGACAAAAGAGAATCCCACTCTGTAGATGAAATTAACAAAATGTATAAAAAGACTAGCTACAAACATTACCGGTTGAAGTAGCCTCCAGATCTTTGCAAATAAATTTATCAACCCATCATCACCCCAGTTCAAATGGATCCATTTTGTTACACTTAAACTGCAAAGTTAGAAATATATCCATATTACTTAAAAAAAGGAAAGAAAAAATAATGTGTTTTCATAAAGACAGTGTAATATACAAAACAGTGTTATGAAAGATATTTTTATTTTTTACTTTTACTTCTACAATTTTTAGATGGCATGCGAAAAAAATTGAAAAAGTTCATCAATTTAGATTTTGAATAAAAATTCGCAACTTTCAAGGATATATGTTCATCATTTCTCTTATTACCTAACAAGGAGCAACACTTTATTTTCTTGAAATAATACAGTATATAACCAAGTAGACCTAAAGCCAAAGAGAACTTACCAAATAATTGTATCATAACGCTTATCTTCAGGACCCCTACTCAGCACAAAATTTTCTCGCTGGAAAGAAACTTTGTCTAAAAGTGTAGATGGGGATGAATCCCCAGGAACCTTCCTTGTCTCCTCACTTAAAGGTTCGGTTACAGGGTGATCTACATTGTTTACTCCCTCGACATTTTCTTTGGAAGCCTTCGGAAGTAGCTTACGAGTACTTGTCTTTGCAATCTTCCTGAGGTTCCTATATGCTTCCTCAATTCGGTCTGGAAGATAAGAAACAGTTGTTATTTTAGCTTATCATCAAAATCAATTCGGTTAACTTCACTCAACTAGTAACCTAAAAGTAGGACACCTAAGCAATCAAGCCAGTTAATGGACTCATTGGCCAATATATGTGTTCAAGCCAGCTAATGGACTCATTATAAAGGGTATTAAAAGAACTGATGTTAAGAGTAGGATTTCTAATGCCTGAATACTTGAGTATAAAGTTACAGTTGGTAGAAAGTAATAATTTTAAAATATTAAATAAAAAGTCGGTAGAAAGTATATATTTTCTGGAAGAGTATCAATGGAGCAAAATTTATGTGGATAGAGGAACGAAGTATGAATTGAACCAAAACTTTCATGATCACGGTATCAATTCTACTCATATTACATACCTAGTTGATCAAGATGTCATGAAACATTAGGATATTATCCAATGTACTATTATTATTTTTCCCTTTTGTGCATACTAAACCAAGATGCTGGAAGTAATTGGTCAGTAAACATACCATGAATAGTTTACATGTGGTTATTTCCTGAGTAACTTACTATTTAGAACGCAAAGTATATGACTATGCACATATGAAAGTACAGTTTCTTAAATTGGGTCACTATGCTGTAAAAGTTAAAACAAAAACGAATAGATCAAAGTGCAACACACACACACACACAAATACACACACGCAAAATATATATACATAATTACTTATTTTGGAAAACATACGCCAGATTGTACTTTGAAATCTCACCAGAATCAATGTCAACACCGAGTATGCTCCGGCAGCAAAACTTTTTCGCTGCAGATAAAAATGATTAACTGTATAAGAATTTAATCAGAAATTAATAACAAGGACATACGGTTTCCAATTTCCACAAACATGTACGTGAATTGAGTTACAAACAGTTAGATATACAATAACCGAAATATATGCTCCTACATTATAATAACAAAAGAGAAGGCAAGTTGAATTTTAGACTTAAAAGTCTAAAGAATGCCCTATTTGTTCATAATTGTCTGAATTGGTCATTTAAAAACCTGATTCCGCCAATATGTAGGTACATTGCTGACTGTAACAACAGTACAAAAATAACTATAGTTGAGAATAAGGACGCTATTAATGGTAAGATGAGACGAAGGGACTTGCTATAGCAGTGCATGGTTGTGGCTATAGCAATACATGTAACAAAATCATTTTTATATTTTCAAACCATATTTTCCCAAGAAACAATAACTTTTGTCTCTAAGTAACTTCACATAAAGATTCAAAATTTATTGTAAACAGAGATGATAAAAGTTGGGAAATGTTATTTTTACAAGCCATTAGTTCCACAAGGTCTCTCCCTCACACTTATTTAAAAGAGGGAGCTTGTGGAAATAATAATTTCCTAACGACCTACATTACCTTATAGATGTGTCACGTAAAAATTTATAGCAAATTAGAAAATCAAAAAGAAATACCCAACCAATTTAATTGGCCACCATGAACAATACACAGTTGTACATCGCACACAAAAAAAAATATATAGGCACAAAAATGAACAAGTAAAGATACCAATATTAATAGTGATCAAGCCACTATTACAGCCAATGTCAAGACAATCCTTTCCTTCGAACCATTCTTTCTTAAAAACCTTCAACCTTGGATCTTCCTCCAACTCCTGACTAATCTGCATCATCAAAGCAAAAATTCACAGTAATAAAGATCAAAACTTTTCAATTCCTTTCAATTTAAAATCATCTGGGTCAACACTAACAGATACCATGAAAGCATGTGCAAATAAATATAAAACATGGTAAAATTCCTAAAAACAGAAATCTCATGAGCAATAGTTTATAAAATCACATACCCGATAGCCATAGTAGTTTCTGTAATTTCCAAAAATGGCTACTTCTTTCCGTTTTCTCTTCTTCGGAGTCGAGTTTTGACCACCACCAATTGAATCAAGATTTTCGTTCTTCTCGTTTTTGGTGGTGGGTTTTTCCTCACCGTTGTCCATTTCAAGTGGCTTCATTGATTTCAATTTCTTGCTACTGAGAGACGCTTACAATTCCGCGAAAGATTGGCAATGGAAGAACCTAAAAGGAATTTTTTTCATAGGGAATAAGTAGTGTTAGAAGGGGTTTTATAAATCAGTGCTAGGGTTTATTTGAATTTGTGAGGCCGACTCATGGTAAAATACTAAAATCACTTAAAAAACTTTTTTTTTCCCCGGCAAACAAAGAAAGATTACTTTCGGCCTACGTTTTATTCCAACTCCTCTTTTTTAATGTTTAATGACTTAAAAAAAAATTAATAGTATAATTAAGAAATTGATATTTTTACATGTTAAAATAATATTTTTTACATGAATTTTTTTTTTTACATCCATTTATGTGAAGAGGATCACGTAAAAATATTAATTTTTTATGTGAAAAATATCAGTTTTCTATAATTAATAGGCTACAAAGCTTTTTTGTGAAAAATTTAAAAACAAAATGCACTTTTATCACAAACAAATTTGTTGTTGTTGTTATTTATTGAAGAAAAATTAAAAGTTGATACAATAAGCTTATGTATAATTTTAGAGGTTCTAGGCGTAACTCATAAATATATGTGTATGTTTCTCTCTCTTTTTAAAACTTAATTAATAATTTATCTTTATTTTTATCTTTGTTGTATAGGAAAACATAAATATTTATGTTTATAATTATAATACAGAACTCACTATATATAAATGTACTTAAAAGAACCAAGTCACTCAACATTTAAGATAGTATATCTTAATAAATTAGATCATTCGAAGTTAAATAATATTTGAATTTAAAAAATTATTTGGTAATTAAAAATATAAAACTTATGAATGACTTTTAAATTTAAAATATCTCAAATTCACTTCAAAACTTAATAATGATATTAAAAATTAGAATGAAGTTTAATACAATATTTATAAAAACTCCATATATTTAAATTTTTCATCAAAAGATAACTATTAATGATTTAAATTTATATTTATTTTCCTCTTACAGACGATATTTATTGTTCGGTTAGCATATTGGATTCATATTGTATTTGTGATAGAATTTAAAAACTATTGCTTGGATAATTATTATTTTCAATATTAAAAATTCAACATAATAAAATATACTCATATAAAATAAAACACAGCCAGATAAATGAATTATAAAAAGAAACAATTATTGTTGAGTCATTTTTAAATGTCCTTTTTACATGTTGTACTAAAACCTGCTCAAGATAAATAAATAAAGCATGTGAACCTATTGATTTAAACAAAAGAAATTGCTTTATATATAGAACATAATCAATCAATTAGATGATCTTATGTCATTTGTCTATATACTTAGTTGTCAGAATCGTACGATACGTTAATACGTAGAAGACGACACGTTAATACAATATCATGACGATACGACGATATGAAGACAATTCGATCTGTATCGTAGGTTGAATCGAAAATTACACCATATCATACGATTCCGTTACGATTCTTACGATGTGATACAATGGATGATACTTTTTAAAGTTAGCAATCGACTTATAAGGGTTTTTATGTAGATCCAAAAGAGAAAACAAAACTCTTGAGTCTTCTACTATTTCAATCGAACATATTTTTTAGCACAAGACATTCAATATCACTTGATAAGCCTTTAATCACTTTTTAGTGTTTTATATTTTTTTCATAATGTCGCGCTATGTTTCTCACATCACTTTCCATAAGCAGATACATAATTCTTCACTTGCTAATTTGAATTATTCTCTTTTGTTTTATAGATTAAAGGTGGATCTAAATTATCGTTTTTCTTGTTACTCTAAAGATTACTAAAATAATATGTAATAAAGCAATTTAGAGTATTTTGGTTATTATTTAACTTTAAAATTTATTTTCAGTCTATAATAACATTTACTTGACTACTTTTATACATAGTCATGCTAATATGCTTGATTGTACAATAAAGTGTGTTTTATATGTTTAAATATATATTACCACATTTTTCATTTCGTTTTCGTAGCAAGCCAATAAAAATTTTCTTTGCCTTCCTCAACAGAGAACAAAAAGGTATTTTCCTTTTCTTACTGCTAATAGTAACAAGAATGTGAATCAATAGTATAACATGTGAACAAATAGTTATAATCATGTGAAATAATAGCAATCAATTGCTCATTTATCCCAGGTTAAATAATTCAATCGTCAATATAACCTCCGGACATCAATTTTTATCGAAATAATTTGTCGATTTTCACTAACACAAATAATTCCAACATAATGAAACTATTTTTATCAAAATATAAATTTTAAAATTTCAAAGTTTGACTTTTTCCCTGAAAAAAGTCAACTGTTGATTTTTTTGACCAAATAGTGAATCTCGGAAAATTTTGTGTTTATAGGCTATTTTTACTAATTTCATCGCTCCAGAATCAAATATCACGTCAAGCGCTCTCCAAATTCAACTCCGAACACAACTTCAATTGTTAATAACATTCATTATTAATATTATAACTCATGAATGAATAAACTCGTGAATAATAGTCTTTACATTTAAAAGTGTCCCAAATACCCGAGTGAACAATACTAAAGTGAATAGTAATTTGGGTGAATAGTAACTCGTGAATAGTACTCCGACACGAAAAGTATTCCAAATACCCGAGTGAATAATACTAGAGTGAATAGTAACCGAGTATTTTATAACAACTTGTCTACTTTTAAAAAAAATTCAAATATGACCCTTAACTTTAAACTTTTATTAATTTAACTATTTATCAAAATAGAAAAATTGAATACTTTTATTTCATAAAATTTGGGGTCTCACAAGGAGTGTGCTTCGTCTCAGGCAATATTAACTATATGGGCAAAACTAATCTTACTTTTTAGAAATCTCAATATTCACTCGTCAATAAAATGATATAATTAACTCAGGTATACAAAATAAGTTACAAAATCGATTTCAGAAATTTCGGGACCAACGTATATCTGAGTTGGAGGCTGTTAGAGGGGTTCTAAGCCGTTAGATTCCACCATCCATCTCCTGAGTTAAGTTATATCGGGATGAGGAACTGAGACAATGGGTCGCGTCTCAGGATCCCCATACTAGTAGTACCGGTAGGTATCGAGTGCTGGGCCTGCCGAAGATACCTGCATATACACTACTTGGAGGTAATAATATTTTTTATGTTTCACGGAATTATCATAACTTATCACATAATATAAATTATTATTTGTACTGTTATATATATTTTCGTAGCCAGCACCAGCGTCCGAGAGCACCCGTTAATGAACCAATTAAAAGTGTCTTTGGGATCCGGTTACCATGAAGTTTCATGGTAAGTTGTTCAATTGACAAATCTAGTGATCACTTCCCGCCTACGAGTCGACACTGTATTGGTAAATTGACCAAAATTAACTTTATGCTAACTACTACTTTTTAATGTTTAATGACTGAAAATTTTCTAATAGTGTAGTTAAGAAACTGATATTTTTACATGTTAAAATGATATTTTCATATAAATTTCTCTTCTCTTACATGGAGGTGAGATCCACTCACCATTCATGTGAGGAGGATCACGTGAAAATATTAATTTTTTATGTGAAAAATATCAGTTTCCTATAATTAATAGGCTACAAAGCTTTTTTGTGAAATTTTTTTAAAAAATGCACTTTTATCACAAACAAATTTGTTTTGTTATTTATTGAAGAAAAATTAAAAGTTGATACAATAAGCTTATGTATAATTTAGAGGTTACAGGCGTAACTCATAATGTTTATCTAAACATTTTTTTTAAATTTTCTCAAAGAAACATTTGTCAAAAAATTTAATTTCAAAGATATTTCATCTCACCGACCATAAGACCATTCCGCCCAATAAATAACAAATCATTTCCGTTTTAGTTTTTTTTATTCTACATATGATTGTTGACTATATTATTTGGACGAATAATTAAGGAATTTTACCTTAATAGTTAAGACCTTAAAACAAGGTCTTTTTTAAAGGAACTTTCTTACCTCCTTAATTATTGTTAAAGATTAAATATGAGACTTTTCCTTTTTATTTTAATCATACTGATATTTCTCCATTGTGAGAGTTCAAAAACAAAGAAATACATATAATGGGAGATTTTTGCACAAATAGATGCTACCGTTGCAAACGCTCTAAATGTCGATAACCGTAGTACCAAATGAAACAATCCGGATCAAATTCTAAGTCTAAATCGAATCAAATTCATCTAAAATAAGAACCCTAAAACCACTGACTTAATAATATCTTATTGAATCATCTTAACCCACCACAAGCTCACCAAAAATTATTGACTAAAATATCTTAATTCAAAAGCAAACAAGCGTATTTAAAAATCTTATTCGTTTATAAGTAGTTTATTTAACTCACAAATACTGTATTAAAAGTCTAAATGCAATATTCCAAAAATGGTACGATGCGTTAAGACTTACAAATGCTACCATTGCAAACGCTCTAAATATATTAAGTGATAAACAAACACCACCTAAGTTTAAAAACTCATTTAGAACACCCTAAGCTGTAACCCTTTTTTTTACGCTCTCTGTGGAGGAATATTAATTCTACCACAAGGGTGTGTCTGGATAATTTGTTTTGGAATTCAATTTGACTTGTAACTCTATAGATTTGCAGTTCATTGATTTGCAAAATCAAAACAAAATAATATTATTGTTCGGTTAGCATATTGGATTCATATTGTATTTGTAATAGAATTTAAAAACTATTGCTTGGATAATTATTATTTTCAATATTAAAAATTCAACATAATAAAATATACTCATATAAAATAAAACACAGCCAGTACCTATTATAAATAAACATACAAGAAAAAAATGAATTATAAAAAGAAACAATTATTGTTGAGTCATTTTTAAATGTCCTTTTTACATGTTGTACTAAAACCTGCACAAGATAAATAAATAAAGCATGTGAACCTATTGATTTAAACAAAAGAAATTGCTTTATATATAGAACATAATCAATCAATTAGATGATCTTATGTCATTTGTCTATATACTGCAATTTACATGATGTTTTCTAAGGCTACTTGAGAAATATAATTACAAGGGAACCAATATTTCTACATGTGTTTTTAATATTAGTTTATTCTCATACGAAGGTGAGACCTACTGATGCTCGCTCGTACAAAAGAGGATCGTGCAAAAACATCAAAAATACATATAAAAATATCAGTTCCCTACTTATAAATAAGAAACTCTCCATATAGAAATACATGTATAGAAGGAAATCAAACTTTTTACTTATGTAGGACAGTAAAAAGTGTAGCAAAGTATGAATAATTTACTTACCTAGCAATTTAAATTGTGTATAAAAACATATACAGATAGAGATGGCTTGATAATAGAATATACCAAACTAACTTGGAATAGTAAGGTAATGAAAATAAAATTCCTCATGATTTGATGTTCATGGTTTTGAGAGCTTGTCATTTTAAATAAAGAATCGCTTGGTCAAAGGTGCCCTTAACATGCTTCATGGCTCATCAGCATTAGATCTTAGCCTGAAGATTGAAATACTCCTGCAAAATTAAAAGCAAGACACAAATATAGAAATTAAGTACAAGCATAATACCATATAACTCATACCATATTCCCTAATTAGATGAGAGCAAATATGACTCCTTATTTTCATATCATATAGCTCATATGAACATATCTTAAATGAGAAGATAACACTTAATTTTCATACCATATAGCTCATAGTATCATCTTCTGTAAGTGTATAAACTAATAAAAGTGTATCCCAATTGAAATTGCATGTGTATCCCATCAGTGCCATCACCCAATGGAATATCCAGTAAAAAATTCAATTTCAAATGTATAAACTAATAAAAGTGTTCCAAAATTTACTAATTGAGCTTCTGTGTAAAATAAAATTTGACCAAACTCCTTGTTAAACATTCCTTTACATACATACTGGTAATGTCTATAGACACTGTTGTACTCGCACATTGGCAAATGACAAAAAATAAAATAAAATTGAATATGAATGTTTACCACAAGACTCCAACCAAATTTAAATCACTCGGTCAAATCGATCCAATTATTGCATTCTTGCAGAGAAAATAATCCCAACTATATATTAAGTGAAGTAGTATACGTTCATTGGCGATCCTTCCGAAGAGACTGTAAATGGGCAGCTATAGAGTCGTAATCAGGAAGCTTTGGATGAACATGGCTAGCACTCTTGGCAGAGACTGTAAATAGGCAGCTATAGAGTAGTAATCAGGAAGCTTTGGATGAACATGGCTAGCTCTCCAAGAAATCACAAAATCTCATAGAACTGTTTTTACTTCTTAACTCCACATATAACCTCTATCATTAGTAAAATACCTCAGACACCTAAACCTCTTTTACTGTTTGTTAGTTTAATTTCACTAGTAGAAAAGAAATGTAATTATTTATAGGGTCTTATTTCTGCTTCAAGGAGATCTTTCGGAGATATTGGAAGAACTCCGAATAAATGAGACGCAGCAGGGAGAAGTTAAGAGCGGCAAAAGTAATAGCACACTAACAAATTTATTGTGGATACATCGGATTTGTAATAAGCCAATACTGAACTGAATGTACCCAATGACACCTTATCTAATTACTGTGGTTTAAACTAACACGCTAAACCTATAGTAAGCAACAAAGGAATATGATCTCATAGAGCATATAAAATATAGCAAGACAAGTCCAGAATGAAAGTAAACATAATTGCAAGAAGAGAGAAGAAACAACACCATCCCAAGTTGGACAATCTGTCTGCAAAATATTTTTATACGCCTTGCAAAGTGGTTCGTCACTTATGCGGAGCTTTGCACACTGAAAGAAAGCACACAACAAAATATTATAACCGTTTCAACATCAACAAAAACTATGCTATAATACAAGTAAATAACATAGCATATCCTACACTCAATCACACAGGAATTTCGCCTTAAAGCCAAACCGTCATCATCTTCCTCTTTTCCTTCACCAAGTGGGCAGATCCCAGGAGCTCAACCTCATCAATACAATACGCTCTCATTCTTATCGCAATCAAAGTTGGCAAATCTATAAAATCTCAACCTGAGCACTAGGTTCACTTTATGGAACTTAGTCAACTTGGTGTCATTAACATCGTCATTTATAGGAAAAGAAATAAAGTTTAAAAAAACTGTGACTTTGTTTCCTCCCCAACCCCACACAAAGACGTGTTCGACGAAGCAAGAATCCACGACGCTTTTGGGATTCAACAATTCTAGTTGTGGAAGGACGCGAACTTTTTGCTAGCTGTGTTTACTTTTCCATTTTACTGATAATTTTAGCTACCTTTCTCTATAATAGGCAAGGCAATGCAATGAGATATTTTTTTTTCTTGTTTCCATTTTATTTAAAATACCTCTATAACGTAAAAGGAAATACTTATCTAAGAAAATACATTTTATCTTTTGGAAGTCAATTCATGAAATCTTTAAACTCAATCCATTTAGAATTTGAAAATTAAAAACAAGACAATTAATAATACTTCTTAGTTTATAACACTAAATTTAAAATTTTCAAACTGAAATTGAGTTTTAGGATTTCACATATTAACCCAAAAAAAATTAACAGTAAATATCTAGTTTTAAAAAAAGAGTAGAAGATATAATCAAAGGAGGGAAACAAATAGTTTAAAGATATCCCAAAATAGTTCAAATAGTTAAACATAGGTGTACCCACATAAAAATCACAATTAGTTCAGATATCCCAAAATAGTTTGCAACAGTTTTGCAACTTTCTAGCGGCCCAAGTAAAGAAGTAATAATAATCATACTCGAAATATCATCTCATGAGAATCTGCTGACGTAGTAAACAAACACTAATAGTATAAAATCATGCACAATGCATTAAATAATCAATCCGACAGAGAGTAAAGAGACGTCAAAATACAGCTCATCATACAAAATAACTGAACTAAAAACATACGAAACTTGTCTCAGCCTTGGCCTTGAAAAGAGTCCAAATGAAGAAAACACCATCTTTGAAGAAACACAACTATCATACCTCCTCATGTTTCTTGGATATATACTCACACCACGAACGCGAGTAATCCTTAGCAGTTCTCCTGCCTGTGACAAGATTCTGTTTAGGGTGGTCGCCTGAGAAGAGGATAAAGGCAAGATTCACAAGTACATAAAAAGGCTCAGATTGCATACTCAACTATATGATAAAATACAAAATAAAAGGTGTTATAATTAGCAAGTCAAAATCTCATAGAGCTGTCATTACTTTGTAACTCCACATATAACATCTACCATTGTTATAGCACCTCATACTAACAGCTACACCTTTCAAAATGTTTGTTAGTTCAACTTCACTAATAGAAAAGGAATGCCATTGCTTACAAGATCCTATTTCTGTTCCAAGGAGATCTTTAGGAGATTTTTTAACAGAATTCCCAACAAATGAGATGCAGCAGGGCAAAGTTTAAGAACGATAGAAGTAATAACACTATTAAATTTTTATTGGATAGTCAGATTTTGTAATTAGCCTATTTTGAACAGGATATACCCAGTGGCACCTTATCTAATTTCTGTGGATTTAAACTAAGCACGATAAACCTACAGTCAGCAACACAGGAATATAATTCTACAAACATTAAAAAAAATAGCAACATCAAGTCCAGAATGAAAGGAAACATTATTGTAAGAATTGAGAAGAAACAACACCATCCAAAGTTGAATCTCTTGCATCATAAGTATTTCTGTACGTATCGAACCCCATTGCCATACATGCCTTGCGCTCTGCTTTCTGCAAAAAGCACAAAACAAAATATTATAATTGTTTCAACATCAACAAAAACTATGCTATTTTTCTTGATTTTTTCTATCTTTGTAATACAATTTGCTAATGTAAAAGAAACCACTAGTATCGTACAAAATTCTCCCATTATGAAAATAGGAAACCCAAAAAATGCTCTAATTATATATATACACACACACACATATACATAGTTGTCAGAATCGTACGATACGCAATACGTATCGCACGATACGATATGAAGACAATTCGATCTGTATCATAGGTTGAATCGAAAATTACACCATATCATACGATTCCGTTACGATTCTTACGATATGATACAATGGATGATACTTTTTAAAGTTAGCAATCGACTTATAAAGGTTTTTATGTAGATTCAAAAGAGTAAAATCAAAACTCTCGAGTCTTCTACTATTTCAATTGAAGAGATTTTTTAGCACAAGACATTCAATATCACTTGATAAGCCTTTAATCACTTATTAGTGCATATATTTTTTTCATAATGTCGCGCTATGTTTCTCACATCACTTTCCATAAGCAGATACATAATTCTTCACTTGCTAAATTTGAATTATTCTCTTTTGTTTTATAGATTAAAGGTGGATCTAAATTATCGTTTTTTCTTGTTACTCTGAAGATTACTAAAATAATATGTAATAAAGCAATTTATAGTATTTTTGTTATTATTTAACTTTAAATTTTATTTTCAGTCTATAATAACATTTACTTGACTACTTTTATACATAGTCATGCTAATATGCTTGATTGTACAATAAAGTGTGTTTTATATGTTTAAATATATATTACCACATTTTTCATTTCGTTTTCATAGCAAGCCAATAAAAAATTTCTTTGCCTTCCTCAACAGAGAACAAAGAGGTATTTTCCTTTTCTTACTGCTATCTTAAACCTTTCTACTTTAACACAAACACACCTAATACATCAGGGACATAAGTTGGACCGTATCTTGCAGCACCCCAACCCCCTTTGGAGGAAAGCCAAAGGGGACCAATCGAGGAAGCAGAACCAATTCCAACAATTGAAGATTTTGGTTCAAGTTCCAAGGGTTGAGCACCAAGAATAAATAGAGCATCAACTCGAGGAGGTCTAACATCCACTCCAAACTTCGTGGGTACGTAACCTGGTCCTGAGGGTATTGAAGCTTAGGAGAGGAGAGAGTTTAGCTGCCGTTAGATTGTGTGGCAACGTGAGCCAACGTCAGCAAAATCTGAAAATTGTTGATGAGACTGAGCCATAGTGGACGAAGGAAACATGGATTGCAGTTGCTCAATCATAGACTGAAGGTGGGGTCAGTGTCGACTTACATCCCTTTAGGGAAAGGGCGACTAAGCCTAAAAGGCACTAGAAGACACTGTTAACTGCTTAGAGGAATTCCTCGCAAGTAGTTCTAAAAGGATGGTGCATTACCGAGTAACTAGAAATTTCATAACAGAAGATAGATGGGACAAAGAAAAAATTGATAGAGGTGCGTCGAGAAGTCTCATACCTTCTTGATCGATTCAATTGTTGTGCTTGTACTTAATTAAATCGAGATTCGGTTGGTGTGAATTCTTTATAGCTTTCTTGCTTTCTCACAGTCTCAAATCAAAATACCCAACAAGCATTAACTCTACTGGAAAATGATTCAATCTAGCCAAGGGTTTTCTTATGGCTACCTTGTTACGACCTCACTCCAGTGACCAGTCACTAAATTTGTTCTTCGTTTTTGCCAAAATCTAGCTTCCGGGTTTGCCTGTCCAAAGAAAACAAAACCTCTTCTAGTTCGAGGTTGGAACCCTCAAACCAATCAAAATATGATTTATTTCTAGTTCATTATTCTTATGATAAGCAGTTATGTCTCATTCATGTGACGAGACAGATGAGAATGAAAATTAGCAAATTTCACATCTACGGTAGTCCCCAAATAGACTTATTTAATAAAAAAACTAAGCGGACAGGGAAGGTATTGTAAGCAACCTCTCTCATAGAACAAATATAGGGGATCCGTAGGGTGGACTCACTCACATATTGTATAGGTGGCTAGGAATTCTGTCCAACCCCGAGGAGAAATCTTTCTTCATAGATACAAGGCATTCGTTGCTGATCTAAAAAAGAGCTTCTCCCGCCAATGTTAGCGGATGTTTTTCAATCTTCACCCGACCCTTAGTAGCGTTGACAAAGGTAACCGGTTAGGTTAACTTTGGAAAATCACTAAACAGGCCTATAGGCTCGCCTTTCTAATAGAAGAAGTCTAATTAGATAAAAGTATATAAAATTAGCTAGATCATCTGAAGAATGAACAGAATAGCCTTTGTTCCATTTCGCTTCCAATTAATCCATATAAAATAATGGGGAGGTGTGAGAATCAGATCCAGGGAACAGCTGGAGTTTTGATCCGGATTTTCCTACACGATACGATTCACGATTGGCAAAATACACCTTTACCCCATTTTGGTTGTCGACTAGTAGCATTTGGCCACTGAACTTTAAAAAAATGGAATTAACACATTGAACTTTTTAAAAATTATCAATTGAACCATTCTGTCCAAAAAATTAGACGGACATTAAATTAAATTGCATATTTACATGTGGCTACAAGAAAAAAAGTGAAAATAAAATATTTACTGATTGATCAATGATTTGGCAGCCATTTGGCATCCACATAAGAATTTAAATAAAGAAAATAAGTTTTATTTTTCTTTCTTTTCTCTTCCTATTATTTCTCTCTTCCTAATTTTTTCATTTCTTTTTTCCCTCCCCGTCTCCATCTATCTTTTAGATCTGACCACGGCAAAATACGCGCATCTCTGAAGAGGACCAAAACCTAGCTGATGCTTCTTGTTGATAAAATGTTTGATGTGTTATTGCTGTGATTTGGATTTGGAATGATGTTGTTGTGATTTGGATTTGTTGATGCTTCCAGTAATTAAGTCGTCCGCTTCTCAAATATGTTTTAATTTTTATATTAATTCTTTTAAGCTTTTTTTGTCAGTTTTATCCACGGAGGTAATAATTTAATTTTTTATTTTATTTTCTTAGACACATGGATAATAATTATACTGCCGTTCAATTAATTGGACGAAATGTCTAATTTTAAAATTTTAATTAGTTCAATGGATTGATTGAATATTTTTAAAGTTCGGTGGCCAAATGCTTACAAGTGGGTAAAGGTGTATTTTACCATTCACGATTTGACAACTATGTATGTATATATATATATATATATATATATATATATATATGAAAGCAGATAAAGTATCACATGTCAACATTCATCCCCCAAATTGACTATCAGAATGCATACCTTTTCCTCACTTTTACGCAAGACATTCTTACGTTCTTGTGATTCCGCTATATATTCCGCTGTATAGGTATATAGTAACGGAAAGCCAGCCAAAAATACCAAAACTGTGTCATTACACATGGAAAAAAAAATTAGAAACACAATTGATCAAATAATCGAGTAAATCGTGAATAAAGGCATGCGAAAAAAAAAAACTAACGAGAAACCCCCAATATTTTCCTCTAATTTCATTAACAAAATCACCACAGGATATATATATATATATATATATATATATATATAGATGACAAGGAGGATCGAACAAGAAAACTAACGGGCGCTGTCTGTTCATTCCTGAATAACGAGATTGAGTAGATGCGGAACGAATAGGTATTTTGGAAAACGCTTTTCTCCCGTTTGTTTTCGTTAAAATGAGAACCGTATACTCCTCCTCAACTTAAATACTCTAGTCCTAGTCGGGTTTAGATTGACCTTTAGTTTCTTTTGGGTCAGCCCAACCCAACCCCATACAAATTAGAAAATTATGGAATATTTATATTGAATTTTTTTTTTACCGATTATGGAATATTTAAAAAATAATTTTTTTAGAACAAAATAAGAACTGCATCAGTTTTTAAAATTATTTGTTCTAAAAATCTTTTTTTTAACTTATTTTTATCAAATTATTTTTTCTAAAAAATCTTTTTTTTAACTTATTTTTTATTAAGTTATTTTGTTCTAAAAAATAATTTTTTACTTATTTTTATCAAATTATTTTGTTCTAAAAAATCTTTTTTACTTACTTTTTTTATCAAATTATTTTGTTCTAAAAATTATTTTTAAAAACTTGAGTAAAAAAAAAAAAAATAATGTCATACAATTACCTTCCTAATTTTATTATCATATCATTCATGCTAAATTGGATAAATATAAAATAATAATATATCATTAAATTTTATAAAATGAAACAATATATATCAATTAATACTTGGGAGTTAACTTTCTAACAATCTGATTCTATGAAGCAAAAGGCAAGATGCAAAAGTGGTCGTCGCTACAGCCTGTAGCGGCAGGGAATTAATTTAATGGGGGATAATCTTGTCATTTCGGCTGCTGCAAAAAGTAATTATTATGTCGCTACTATTGTGACGTCCCCAAAATCAGGTACACATCACCCATCTTGGGTCGCCACTTTCATGGTACATAAATCAAATACAAACTAATTATACAACAGTCGTGTAAGATACGACAAAATACATACTGTGAGTTTTAACTCGAATATTATCATCTAGACAGTATTCAAACACAAATAAGTCCTCATTACATTTATTGTCACACTATTTAACAGAATAGTGAGGACTACTAATGCTATCTTCTGGACCATCACTCCTTTCCCCGACTTTCGTCTCAAATTTATATTCTCATTTCTGAAGAGAACAATGAAAGAAAGGGTGAGCTCAACTAGCCCAAAGAAGAAATATTATGACTAAGATAATCTTTGAATAAATTATCCTTAGCCTTCAACAAAGATAACAACCGATAGAATATAATAAACAATAAGTTTTAGATCAAAAACTGCAGCGGATCAAGCAATTCATTAGAAGAGTCAGTAGAGAATAAAATCTACTATCTTATATGGTTTAAAATATTTTCATCGGTTTTTATCGCTAAGACCCGACTTAACAAATAAACCACATCATCGAATCATCCTTGCTTTACCACGAGCCGAGGGATATTCATTAAATCATCAACGGTCATGACTATACCGAATAATCCCTGATCATAATCATACCAAACACTGTCCATCAATGCATTACAGGCCACTGAGGACTTTTACCACATCACTTATAACATCACAGTTCACGATTATACCAAATGATCCATGAAAAGATTTGGATGAAGCCTTGAAATGTCAAAGATATTCCACTAATTTCATGGAGTATAGAAGTCAAAACTCTAACCAACTGAGTATAATAAAGAATATATGAAACTGCAAATGGATTTTCACCGCCATGCAGTAATCCACGATATCTGAGATCATTTCCACAATTTAATAAGGAATGAATACAAAGGATCATTTACCATGCATGTAGTAATCCACATAGGCGAGTTATTCAACAAAATAATAAAGAATGGAATAACAAAAGACATCACCATGCATGCGATAGAGGCCCAAGATGCATAAAAGTTATTCTCAATGAGAATAATTAATGCGGAATAATAAATAATGGAACCAGGTCAAGTGAAATTCACATCGACAGGATATTCCGACAGAATATTAAATGCGGAATAATAAAAGAAGATCACCATGTATAGGGTATGCCGCGTATACAGGTTATTCCAACAGAATAATAAAGAATGAAATAACAAAAGAAGATCACCATGTATAGGGTATATCTGGCGTATCTGAGTTATTCCAATGAATAATAAAGAATTGAATAACATTAGGATTTCACCAAGTAAAGGGTATGCGGCTTATACAGGTTATGTATAGGGTATGCCGCGTATACAGGTTATTCCAACAGAATAATAAAGGAAGAAATAACAAAAGTTCTCTTCATGAATAAGAAAGGATAACATCCTTTACCGTAAAAGAAACTGAAAATAGAAGTAATGAAGTAGCAGAGTTTCTTCTTTCTCTCTATAATTTTCTCTCTCTAGAGTTTCAGTGAATTCATAAGAAAATAATCAAGGAATGAGCTTCTATTTATAGAAGAATGGAATGAATAGTAACTAATTCATGAACGGTCCAGATCGATTTACTTTTAAACGGACGGTTCAGATTAAAACTTAAAGCAACGGTCCATACTGATTCACTATTAAAACTTTTAAACCAGCGATCCATATTGATTCATTCAACCAACGGTACGAAAATTGTACCCAAATACCCGAATGCACAATAATAGAGTGAAGGTAACCGGGTGAATAGTAACTCGTGAATAGTAACTCGTGAATAGTAACTCGTGAATAAGATTCCGACACAAAAAGTGTCCCAAATACCCGAGTGAATAATACTAGAGTGAATAATGCAAAGTATTTTATGACAACCTGGTCTACTTAAAAAATATTCACATATCACCCTTAACTTTAACCTTTTATCAATTTAACCATTTACTAAAATAGTAAAATTGAATACTTTTATTTCATAAAATTCGGGTCTCACAATCTCCCTCCTTATGAAATTTCGCCTCAAAATTTAAAGCGTGCACGATATTCAAGAGATGAGAATACCTTGAATACCTTTATCGTCGAAAACATTAAATTCATCTTTGCAATACGACCAAAAATATACAATTGTAAAACCTAATAATCAGCGGTTCATCTTTGCACTACTCTGGTCAAAGATATACAATCAGAAATCAATAATCTTTGAGACTCGACTTAATAGTATCACGACCACGAATTATCCATACCACCTACGTGTAGAAGATAATCGTGTTTTCAATCTGATCATGATTATACCGAACAATCCCTGGTCATAATCATACCAAGTCCATCTATGCACGTAAGCCACATATGACTTTTGCCACATCCATGAATTAATATTTCATTGTTGAGACTCAGCTCAATAATTAATCCACATCATCGAATCATCCCTGCACTACAGGCCAAGGATATTCTTTAGTATCACGACCACGAATTATCCATGCACTATGTGCCAAAGATAATCGTGTTTTCAATTACGGTCATGATTATACCGAACAATCCCTGGTCATAATCATACCAAGTCCATCTATGCACGTAAGCCACAGATGACTTTTGCCACATCCATGAATTAATATTTCATTACTGAGACTCAGCTCAATAATTAATCCACATCATTGAATCATCCCTGCACTACAGGCCAAGGATATTCTTTAGTATCACGACCACGAATTATCCATGACTACGTGCAAAGATAATCGTGTTTTCAATTACTGGCCATGATTATACCGAACAATCCACGGTCATAATCATACCAAGTCCATCTATGCTTACGCGTAAGCCGAGATGACTTTCAACACAATATAAGCATGAGAATCATGACAATGATATAAAGAATCAATCAAATGAGATAAAGGATAAATATTAAACATTTATAATATAATTTATCCAGGGTTCAAGAATATCCCAATATTATCAATCACTTAATAATCTCATAATTTAATATCATTAATACTATAACAATATTTTAATCACTTCTTAAACTTATAAATAATTTATTTCAGTTGTTTACACTTTACCAAATAATGCATTTAATCATTCAAACATGTCATACTCATAAGATTTCATCACCAATGATCAAATTCCTTATCAACAATCTACATATATACCTTATATAGGATTTCCAAGCCATAAAATCCTATCTTCCAACTTTGTTACTTCACATAACACATTTAACTCATATGTTCGTAACTAAACTATTTTCATGAAAAATACCAAATCAGTCCCAAAAATATTTCTTTTCTGGAATTTAGCATAATATAGTCCCATAATGAACATATATTTTTCTCGGAATTTTTAAAATTCATTTACTATTTTTCAAAAATCAATTTCTAATTAATTCCTTAAGAAATTAGCTACCTCAAGGTAAACTCCAAAAATTCTCAAATCTTGGCAGAATCTTACACATGTTAACATGAGCTTCTAGTTTAAATTTCATGGTCATCGGAGTTGTAAAACTCCGGTTATAGCGTTTTTCGTCGGAAAAACCTAAATATTGAAATGGTCATAACTTGCTCATTTTAAGTCGAATGAGCTCATTTTTGGACAGGATGTTCCTTATACCATATACTTTCATTTTCCAAAAGGCCAGAATTTTTCTCACAAATTAAATGGCCGAAACAGCCCTTTTAAAAACATGGGCAGTAATTTTTTCGGTATTGGCAGCTTTGTACTCCTTTGCTAAAATCAGCCCACACGAAAATCTACAACACCTTTTCCAGTGATTCCACTTGGATTAGTTAGGTAACTCATAGATCTAACTCTAGGACTTGACCACACTCAAAAATTCGAAATATAATAGGAGATATGGTCAATTGAATTTCATGTTACGTTTTTACCAAAATCTGATTTTTCAACCCTTTGTGATTTCTAAGAAACTTTCATGTTTTCACATAATAACCAACATAACTCATCATAACACTTAGTAATACCACGTATACCCATGCTTTTCATTAGTCCAATGCTTTTATTATGACTTTCATCATAATCCACGTAAACAGATCCTTTTAGTTGAAGAAATATTTGAGGGTTTTAGAAATGAGTTTTGTACTGGGGTCAATACAAAATTCGATTTCATGCTCTAGGGGTAGTTTAATAAGTCTTAAAGAATACGTCAGGAAATTTATTAACAATAAAAATATCATTCAAAACTGTGACTCTCATCCAAAACTTGGATAAGACATGAAATGAAGGTTTTCTCTAACGGAGTTTCAACCGACAGTCAAAGTCTAACTTCTCAGAGTCAAATTTAAACGTTGAATGCAAGCAAGAGAGATAAAAGAATGGGTAGAACCGATATCTAATAAGGTATAGACTTCGCAAGAATTTATAATTAACTAACCCGTGCTAACTTCGTTCGGTTTACTCGCTTTTTGAGAAGTCATGAAAAACGCTCTTCCTAAAACCAACGACTTTGTTTTGTCCGTATCCGCCTTTGGTGTCACCATCCCAGCTGGACTTGACTTTGGTGCACGACAAAATCAGGCTAAATGACCTTCTCTTCTTTCAATTTTCACTTTTATTATCTTTGCCAAGATTACCACCGAAGTGGTTACCATTCTTGGCATGATAATTTCCCCCACGATGGTTATCATTGATCCGATAGTCGTTGCCACCAGTATGATTATTATCGTGTTGTTGGTTGTTACCTTTTGCTTGAGTTGAATCAACACTCTCATGTGCTTCATTGCTTATCTCAACATTTTCAGATGTCATTCTCAAACAATATCACAAAACAATGGTTAATTAACATATCACATTTTATCCCTATACTCTGACCGACCAATTAAATACCAAATAAACTTAGGTAGGTCATACTAACAAAGGAATTCCCCGTCTCTCCCCTCCTAGTTCTTATCTCACATCTCAGCCAGGGATCATACCCCTAAGCTTTGATACCAACTGTGACACCCCCAAAATCAGGTACACATCACCCATCTTGGGTCGCCACTTTCATGGTACATAAATCAAATACAAACTAATTATACAACAGTTGTGTAAGATACGACAAAATACATACTATGAGTTTTAACTCGAATATTGTCATCTAGACAGTATTCAAACACAAATAAGTCCTCAATACATTTATTGTCATACTATCTAACAGCATAGTGAGGACTACTAATGTTATCATCCGACTGGCCACTCCGCTCCAGGTTCCCAGCTCGTCCCCACGTTCTCATTTCTTCAAGAGAACAATGAAAGAAAGGGTGAGTTCAACTAGCCCAGTAAGAAATATTATGACTAAGATAATGCAGAATAAATTATCCTTAGCCTTCAACAGTATAACAACTAATAGAATATAATAGACAACAAGTTTTAGATCAAAAACTGCAGCGGATCAAGCAATTCATTAGAAGAGTCAAGTAGAGAATAAAATCTACTATCTTATATGGTTTAAAATATTTTCATCAGTTTTTATCGCTAAGGCCCAGCTTAACAAATAAACCACATCATCGAATCATCCCGCACTACGGCCAAGGATATTCATTAAATCATCAACGGCCATGACTATCCGAATAATCCACGATCATAATCATACCAAACACCATCCATCAATACATTCTGAGCCAATCGAGGACTTTTACCACATCACTTATAACATCACAGTTCACGATTATACCAAATGATCCATGAAAAGATCTTTGGATGAAGCGCGAAATGTCAAGGATATTCCACTAATTTCATGGAGTATAGAAGTCAAAACTCTAACCAACTGAGTATAATAAAGAATATATGAAACTGCAAATGGATTTTCACCGCCATGCAGTAATCCACGTATACAGATCATTTCCACAATTTAATAAGGAATGAATACAAAGGATCATTTACCATGCATGTAGTAATCCACATAGACAGGTTATTCCAACAAAATAATAAAGAATGGAATAACAAAAGACATCACCATGCATGCGATAGAGACCGCACAGACAGGTTATTCTCAACAGAATAATTAATGCGAAATAATAAATAATGGAACCAGGTCAGGTGAAATTCACATCGACAGGATATTCCAACAGAATATTAAATGCGAAATAATAAAAGAAGATCACTATGTATAGGGTATGCCGCGTATACAGGTTATTCCAACAGAATAATAAAGAATGAAATAACAAAAGAAGATCACCATGTATAGGGTATACCGCGTATACAGGTTATTCCAACAGAATAATAAAGAATTGAATAACATTAGGATTTCACCAAGTAAAGGGTATGCCGCTTATACAGGTTATGTATAGGGTATGCCGCGTATACAGGTTATTCCAACAGAATAATAAAGGATGGAATAACAAAAGTTCTCTTCATGAATAAGAAAGAATAACACCCCTTACCGTAAAAGAAACTGAAAATAGAAGTAATGAAGTAGCAGAGTTTCTTCTTTCTCTCTATAATTTTCTCTCTCTAGAGTTTCAGTGAATTCACAAGAAAATAATGAAGGAATGAGCTTCTATTTATAGAAGAATGGAATGAATAGTAACTAATTCATGAACGGTCCAGATCGATTTACTTTTAAACGGACGGTTCTGATTAAAACTTAAAGCAACGGTCCATACTGATTCACTATTAAAACTTTTAAACCAGCGATCCATATTGATTCATTCAACCAACGGTCTAAAAAATTAGCATATCTCCTCATGAAATAATATTGTACCCAAATACCCGAATGCACAATAATAGAGTGAACGGTAATCGGGTGAATAGTAACTCGTGAATAAGATTCACACAAAAAGTATCCCAAAATACCGAGTGAATAATACTAGAGTGAATAGTAGCAAGAGTATTTTATGATTAATCTGGTCTACTTAAAAATATTCACATATCACCCTTAACTTTAACCTTTTATCAATTTAACCATTTACTAAAATAGAAAAATTGAATACTTTTATTTCATAAAATTCGGAGTCTCACAACCATGAGACCCAATATTTTATGAATAAATATTTAATTTTCTCGAAATAATTTTTTTGAATATTATGGTGTGGATTTGATATAATGTTATAGTTGTGAGTAATATTTATAAATTTTTCAAAGTATGCAAGTTTTTCAATTGGTCGGGGAATATTATTTTTGTCGGGGAATATTCGTACGACGACACAATCATTGGTGGACCCCACAACGGAATTATTGTCAGATTGAGAAAATGACAAAATATTTTTATGAAAATAACGGCGAAGTTTGCAGATTAATTGAAACACTCGGTGTTAAAAGTACAGTAATATGCGTGGTTGCATAGTAGCACACGGTATTGATTATTAATACTTATGTGATAAGTCACTCAGTTTTATTTTATTAGTATTATTAGTGTAATAAAACAGAAAAGCTTTTTTATATAAAACAAAATACTTTATAAAGTTATTTGTTTTATTAGGTTAATAGTAAAATCTTTTTATATAAAACAGAATACTTTTATAAAGTTATTCGTTTTATTAGGCTAATAGTAAAATCTTTTTATATAAAACAGAACACTTTTATAAAGTTATTCGTTTTATTAGACAATAATTAGATTATATTATATTTTATTATCATAGTATTTGCATAGTGCATGCATAGTATTTTGCATAGTAAAATCTTTTTATATAAAATGTAATATTTTTATAAAGTTATTCGTTTTATTAGATTATAAATAGAATATATTATATTTTATTTAAAAGATTTTTCTTTAAATATGGACCGTCGATTAAAGTAAATCTGTAAGACCCCAACTTTTTATAAATAATATTGAATTTTCCTCCAATTATTATTTTGAATTAATAAGGTGTTAATTTGATATAATGCTTTGGTTATGGGTGAAATGTGCAAATTTTACAAATAAGCAAGTGGTTATAAAATATTCCTTTTTGTTGGGAATATTCGTTTGGTCGTGGAATATTCTTTTTATTTGGGAATCTCCGTACTTCTGTACCTTGATCATTTATGGGCCCCATAATGAGATAATTATCGGATGATGAAAAAAACGACAAAGTATGAGTTTTTATAATTAATTAGCGTAATGGTTACCAATTAACATTGTTGGAATACCTAGTGGTTAAAAAATACGATGTCTGGCGTGGTTGCATGCGAAGGCATTACCAGTATTATTGCAAATATAGTTGAATTATTGATTCTTAAGTTAGAATGTACTACTCAATAATTGTTACAATGAATTCTTGTTTAATATTTTATTTTATTGATTCAATAATTCTTTGCATTGATAGTTTATATTATTATTGTTTCAATAATTGTCATTTGATCGTATTTCCTATTATTATATCAATAATTCATATTATTTGAATAATATTATTAGATAGCATTATTGATGACAATGTCTAGAAAGTTACATCGAGGAGAGGTTAGGTCATCTAATTGCGCACTGATGAAGGAGAAATCCTTATTGGAAAGCCCCTCTTCCTGAGGAGCAGATGCGGTTGTCATAATTGTGATTCTGTAATATTATTTGTGAATAATTAATTATTGATTCATATGATAAGGAAATATTTATTTTATATAAATGATGGATTTATTTATTTTATGTGAATATAATTAAAGGAGTTAATGTTGAGGTGTTTTATCTGTATTTTTATCGGAATGGAGGTATTAAAAATTAAATCAGTATTTTTACGATATATTGCATGAATTATAATTTTTAATCTGATTGTTGGATCGTTGTGATTTTTGGATATGTTATACATATATAAGTTGGGTATATGTCCACAAATTTTGAACCGTTAAAAATGAACGGATGATTTGTTATGAATTTTAAGAGGTGACTGCTTCGAAAGTTAGGGTTATAAATGATTTTGGTGAAAAATTCTAGAATTGAGTGGGCCCCACTTGTGGTTGGTTAGAAATGTGCTCAAATTGAATTTCAAATGTGGTGGGTGGCAATAGTAGCGAGTGTAAATCCATCGTAGTAGCAGTCAAGTCTGCTTTGGCGTGTTAACATTTTCCTATAAATAGAGGGCTAAGTTAGAATTGAAAATCACACCAGAAACAAGTTTTCTCTCTTTCTCTCTCTATATTATTGAGCGTATTTTGTGAGTATTTAAATACTTTGAGTGTTCTTTATTCAAGACAAGTTTCATTCAAAGATCATATCCAGATATTTCATTCAAGAAATCTTTGTTTCTTTGAGGTAAGGGATGATATTTTCTTCATATATGATATTATTTCTTTTCAATATCATTATCGCCAAGTATTGATCTCGAACTTTTAATCAAATTTGGAACTTTTTGTGTGAGAGTTACTATTCACGATATACGACTTTATTCACATATCTGAAGACTATTCACGATATCTGGCCTTTATTCACGAATACGACCTTTATTCACGAGTATTGTTCATTTAAGTATGATTTTTCTTGTGGAATTCCTACCTTTTTGTGTCGAGGTTACTATTCACGTATACGGCACTATTCAGCATACAACACTATTCACGAATACAACACTATTCACCGGAAAATGAAATTTTCTTTTTTTCGTCTCAGATGTCTATTATGGTTACTATCTTTGATGGTATCCATGTTTTAATCTTTATTTTTAAATTCTGTTTCAAAATTGGTTATTATGAAGTATTATTGATCTTGGATAAACTGTTATACGAATCCCTAATATTTGTCCTTACGTCTCCATTGGATTCGCTTTTCTTTAAAATATTTTTCATCATCCTCGGTCCTTAATGGTGATACTTGATGAATATCTTTCTTTCTGATGCAAAAATGAATGATTACACGATGAATATCTTTGGCCCGTAGTGCAAAGATGAGCAGTGTTGAGATGAACATGACCAATTTGGTGATCTAAATGAATATCTTTGGCACATAGTGCAAAGATGAATATTTGATTAAAGATGTATATTGATTGTTATTTGAGGATAAAATATTGATGATGGACTTTTAAATCTTAGAAGATAGTAGAACTCATTCTCTACTTGACTCTTCTAATGGATTATTATTCTCACTGCAGAATATTGATCTAAAACTTGTTGTCTAATTATATTCTATCAGATTTTTCCCTGTTGAAGACTAATGATAATTTGTTGTATATTTTCTTAGTCATAATATTCTTTACTGGGCTAGTTGAACTCACCTTTTTCCTTTTTGTTCCATTTTTCTTCTCAGAAGGTGAGAACATAGCAGGATCTAGTTGGGGTATAGAGTGATGGTACTAGAAAGATGTTTTAGCAGTCCTCACTATTTTTATAAAATAGTGTTTGAATAATTGTAATGAGGACTTATTTGAGTGTGGATATTGTCTAGAAGACAATATTTGTATTTAAAGTCACAGTATGTATTGTCGTATTTTCGCATTTCTAGACATGCGAAAATACGAATTTCAGTATAGTACTTCCATCTATACCTCCATTTTTAACTTAGTCATGCAAGTATTATCAATCTTGCACCAACTCCCCTAATATTAACAAGAATGTGAAACAATAGTACACACATGTGAACAAATAGTTATAATCATGTGAATTAATAGCAATCAATTTCTTATTTATCCGATTAAATACCCGATTAGTCAATATAACCTCTAGATATCAATTATTATCGAAATAAATGTCAATTTTCACTAACACAAATAATTTCAACACAATGAAACTATTTTTATCAACAATATAAATTTTGAAATTTCAAAGTTTGACTTTTTTTTCGAAAAAGTCAACTGTTGACTTTTTGACCAAATAGTGAATCCCAGAAAATTTTGTGTTTATAGACTATTTTTACTAATTTTATCGTTCCGGACTCAAATATCACGTCCGCGTCTCCAAATTCAACTCCGAACACAACTTCAATTTTAATTACATTCATCATTATATATTATAACTCACAATATTTATCAACCGTGTCGTTCCTGGAAAGAGGGGCTTTCCAATAAGGATTTCTCCCTATTGGCGCGTAATTAGGTTACCAAATCTCTCCTTGACAGAACTTCTAGACATTGTAAATATTGTAATTTAATAATATGAATAACTTTGTCGTCTCAATTATTGATTTAATAAAACAACATATTATGCAGATGATACTGTGACAATAATCGAATCAATAATATGAGAGATATGATGCAGTAATTACTGTAGCAATAATTGAGTATAATTGAGTGACTTCTCACGTAAGCATCAATAATCAATACCATTTGCTACTATACAACCATGCGTATTATTGTACTTTTACTACCAAGTAGTTCAACAGTATTAACGGTAAAACTTCCGCCGTTATTTTTATAAAAATATTTTTTTCGTTTTTTTAATTCGACAATAATTCTGTGTGACGCCCCCAAAATTAGGTATACATCACCCATCTTGGGTCGTCAGATACATGGTACAGAATTTAAATACAACTTCTAATAATAATTATCGTATATAATACGACAAAACATAAATCGTGAGTTTGAATACAAATATTGTCTCTTAGAGATTATACAAACTCAAAAGGAGTCCTCATTACAATTATTATCACACTATTTCACGAATAGTGAGGACTACTAATGCTATCCTCTGACCATTACTCGCTTCGACTGGTCCCAAATTTATATTCTCATTTCAAGAGAAGAAAACGGTGAAAGAAAGGGTGAGCTCAACTAGCCCAAGAAGAAATATTATAACTAAGATAATGCGAATAAATTATCATTAGCCTTCAACAAATGTTAAAGCGATAAAATATAATAAACATCAAGTTTAAGCAGCAAGCGGAACCAAAGAATCCATTAAAAGAGTCAAGTAGAAAATAAAATCTACTATCTTTTATGATTTAAAAGGTTTTTCATCATCGTTATAATTGAGACTAGAACTTAATAAATATTCCACATCATCGAATCACCCCGCGCACTACGGCCAAGGATATTCTTTAAGTATCACGACCACAATTATCCACGACTACGGGCCAAGAATATTTGTGTATTCATTAATGGTCATGATAATGCCAACAATCATCCATCAATGCACTACGGCCAATGAGGATTTTTATCACATCATTTGTAACATTACGATCATAATTACACCTAATAATCCTCGGTCATAATCATACCAAGTCCATCTATGCACTACATGAGCCACAGATGACTTTCAACATAATATAAACATGAGGATGATGACAATGATATAAGAATTCAATAAAACAAGTTCAAGAATTAATTTATCCAGAACTAATAATGTCTAAATTGTCGACATGATCTTCGCTTCAGAGAGTAAAATTCAAGAATGATCGGAAGAATATTTTCATGAAAAGATCATTGGATGAAACGCAAAAATATCAAGGATATTCTACTAATTTCATGGAGTATAGAAGTCAAAAATTTAACCAACCGAGTATAATAAAGAATGGAATAACAAAAGAAATCACCATGCATGCGGTACTTTGCCATAGTATGAGTTATTCAATAGAATAATAATAACGGAACCGGTCGTGCAAAATTTTGCAAGCGGGATGTTCCAATAGAATAATAAAGAAGCGGAACCAGGTCGGTGTAAAAAACACATGCATGGATGTTCCAATGTAATAATAATAAAGGCGGAACGGTCAAATTAGGTGTAAAACACATGACAGGATGTTCCAACGAATAATAGAAGAATGTCACCAAGTATAGGGTAAATCAGCAGATACAAAGTTATTCCAATGTAATAATAAGCAATGGAATAACAAATGATTCTCTTCGTGAATAAGAAAGAATAACACCCCTTACATTAGTAGGAGATTGAATAACCGCGAAGAGTGTAGTAACAAAATACTCTTCTTCTTCTTTCTCTTATTCTCTATACTTTTCTCTCTCTATAGCTTGAATGAATTAAGTGAAAAATAATGAAGCACCAGCTTCTATTTATAGAAGATTTCTAGCTTAGCACTTGCCATGTGAAAAGGCAAGTGGCTTGACGACTGGTGATGTGAAAAGAAAAGTGGTTCGACGCCTGTAATGTGAAACGACAAGTGGTTCGACGCCTGTAATATGAAACGGCAAGTGGTTTGACGTCTGGTAAAGGTAATTACTATTGACGAAGATAATTACTATTCATGAAGGTAATTACTATTGACGAAGATAATTACTATTGACGAAGGTAATTACTATTGACGAAGGTAATTACTATTGACGAAGAGACTCTTAGATGATGACATATGGGCCCCCCATAAAATAATCAAACTTATCACAAACGTCTCATAACAGACTCTTTATATACATTAAGGGTTGAATAAATATTACCACAAATCATTTTATTTTTAATCAACACATATTTAATCTTTCAACAATTATTAATCATTTATAATTTTTCGTCTCAATTATTGAATTAATAATATAACATATTATACAGATGATACTGTGACAATAATTGAATCAATAATATAAGAGATATAATGCAAAGAATTCTCAAAGTAATAATTGAGTATAAATTGAGGTGACTTCTCACGTAAGCATCGATAATCAATCTGAGTGTACTACTACGCAACCACGCCAGACATCGTGTTTTTTTACTACCGGGTAGTTCAACAGTTTTAACGGTAACACCTCCGTAGTTATTTTATAGAAAGATAATTTTGTCGCTTTTTAACTACTATAATAATACTTAGTTAATGGGGTCCATTAATGATTGGCCAGTCGTCTACGAATATCTCCAAACAAAAAGAATATTCCCCACCAAACGTAATATTTTATAACAACTTGCTTACTTTACAAAATTTATAAATATTACCCACAACTATTATATCAATTTTACTCCATAATATTCAAAAATAATATTTATAGAAAATTCATCTTTATTTATAAAAGTTGGGGTCTTACACATTCATTGATGGGTCCACCAATGATTGTCTTGTCAGTGCATACGGATATTCCCCGACAAAAAGAATATTATATAACAACTTGCATACTTTGTAAAATTTATAAATACTACCCACAACTATAACATTATATCAAATCCACACCATAATATTAAAAAAAATTATTTCGAAAAAATTAAATATTTATTCATAAAATCTTGAGTCTCACATTAGTAATTTAATTCTTTATACATATACAAATTTTTCTCGTATTTTCCAATGTGACACTAGTGTTACAATAAATAAAAGTCTCGTCATCCAATTTAGCAAGCAATTTACTTATCAATAAAAGCTTTTAGTGCCGGTTTGGCATTGCTACAACTTTTGCCATTACAAAATCGTACTAGTGCTGTGATTTGTGAGAGAATATGTTGTCTTTCAGTTTGATATGTCCCAATTAATATCCAACAATGAACACATAAATGGAAACAATTGACCTCTATTTTCTTCCTTAACACATTACTCGGAAATATTTTCATTAAAAGAAAAACATTAACATCTCAACCTTTCTACATTACCTCCCACCTATGACAAGATGACATTATGTGGAAGAGGGGATATCATCATACGTACATTCTCCGATGACTCAGAACTTTCTTAAGAATCATGTTTCACGAGGGGCAAAGCTGTCATTGGTAAACCATCACAGATATCAAAGCATGATCCATTTTTGGTATTCCAAAAAGCTCACTCCAATTCCTTCAAAAAATCCATATTATCAACAAAAACCTGCAGAAATTGAGAAGAAGATATTAGCATTGAAATAATACATACCGAAAGGAGTTGAAGCAAAAAGCCTGTAGCACATGACTATCACCATACTACGTTTCTCGTATTTTAACTTGAAGGGGGCTATTAGAATTGATGCAAGGTCCAACAAGGTGAGAGATGAAATACTAGTTCAATAAATTCAAATTACAAGATTGGGTGCTTCGTGCTCGATCGTAGGCATTTAGCATTTTCAAAATTCAGTGGATAAACAAGTTCAAATTTGTAGTTGTTTGTTCTTCGAGTTCATCCAAACCCTACAGCCTACTATTTTTACAACCTCTTTTGTAAGAAAGTTAAAGATTTGAGGCATGTTAAAGATGTTCGCGTATCTCTTTTCATATACGCAAAAAGATATATTGTGTGAAACGTTGTGATCAAGATCAAAGTTCAAGCACAGATCAAGTTCTCAGACAAAAGCCATACCGATTTCCAACCATCAGGATCCAGACATGCAGTAATCTTTGTGCCAATACCAGGTAAGGGTCCAGGTTCCCGTGTAATCATCCCACCACAGAGTTTAACTGCTTCTGCAGTTTTATAAACATCATTTGTACCTATAGCAATCTGTTAATATACAAAAGGATCAGTCAGCTTATTTGGCTCCATAAAATGGGTCAAATTTGATGAGAACCAATATATCGTTCATCATGGTAGTGTAATTATAATACAGGAAGTTGCATGTGAAAAATAAAAAGAATCAACCTGAGCATAACCATTTCCTTTGTCGTATTCGGTGACCCCGTAGTTGTATGTCAATTCTAGCACAGCACTTTTATCCTCAGGGCCATAACCCATAATTGCTATTGTATACTGGAAAGAAGACACAAGCTTACCTTAGCCGACAGATGCACACACATACTAACTACTGGAGAAAGGTTTGAATACAACAAACTTGAAATCAAAACAGGCCAAATGTAAGCTGCATAACCATTGTTTAGGGAAATGAAGCACATAGTCACAGAACGTGTAACTTAACTTCAGGTACCAAATACTAATTACAAATACCATGAAAAAAAAGAAGTGTAAAGAGGCTTGCAAATGAGTTTATGTTGTTTCAGTATTCAAGAAGAGGCTTTCATATTACAACTCTGAGTAGTTTATCATCTAGTCATGAACACATATGATTAGAATTTTAAAAGGAAATAAAGACGCATCGAATGGTCAATGGACTGAGATTATTCTCAGCTATTATCTTGAGGAACTGGCCAGAAAATTTCAGTGATCACAATGTTGTACGTTTCTTGCACAAGCAGATGTGCCCTCCCCCATGGGAAAAACTAGCATATATCACATATTTCTTCAACTTCAAATAAAAAATATCACTGCACTTAACTATAAGAAATTCGAGAGGATGGTGGTCACATTCATCAAATCTATATGAATACAACAATCGAAACACGCATATAGCTAATCCGTAAAAATGTTTAATTTAATATGCACTACACAACTGAAATCACTCATTCCAACTATTGACAGGTATCATCTTGCAACTAAACACAGTTGATTCTATAATCCAACAAAATAACAAGTACTTGCATATAGGATCATCAATCTCACAGACATCCTGATAGAACCTAGCAACTAACAAGCACATCCTTTAACCCCAGCAAGCCTAATCCAATTGAACCTGATACAAATCCAATGATAAAGGTATTAATATAACCAGGTAGACTTAAAAGAACCATCTCCAGATTAGAGAAACCTCTTCACATCAACTGGATAAGTGTCCATATAAGAAAGATTTACTAATATCTGGAACTTCAAGTAAGTGTACATATGCATATGAGAAAGAGAAAGCAGGGTAAGAGTAATCCTACTTTTTTCATTTGGCTAAAATATATAACGTAGAGGGCTTCATTAGTTGCAAAAATAAAATTTCTCACTTTAACTATCTAATAATAAATGTTAATTTACCTTGTATTCAGGGTTATCACGTTTGTGAAGAAGCTCCATGCCAAAGGCCTAAAGGACACAGAAGAGGCACATAATTAGAACTTAATACATGATCGTTAATGGGTAGGACAAATTTAATGACCATTGACAAATAAGCAACAAAAGAATAATTAATATGAGGTATAGCAATGAGGGAGTGCATTGAACATGATGTGTGTGTGTGTGTATAGAATATCCATTTTGCTGGACGAACTCTCACTTTTTCATAAAAATTTATGGAACGGTCAAGATCTCCAACACGAAGCATTACTTGACATAGTGGCTCAGGTGTAAGACCCCTCTCTAGAAGCTCAAACTTATAACCATCAGGATCTTCAATAAATGCAATAACTGTTTTACAAGCTTTGGCAGGACCGGGTTCCCGGGTTACTTTTCCACGCTTAGCCTTTATAAGATCCACGATCTTGGCAACCTACACAGATACAACATCTGTTGATTAGTGTTTCAATTGAATTTGAAATTTTAACGATAAGGAACAGGAAACTTTACATAAAGCACTCATTATCCAGTAATGAATTAAACTCTTCAAGATATAAACATATTTATTGCAAAAGGAGAAGTTATTAATTCTAATAAGTGCACAAGAATAGCCAAGCACATGTACAACTTTATCCAATAATGAGTACAAAAATTAATAAATAAACACTCATATCCAGGTGATAGGACTCGATGAAAGTAAGTCACAAGTCTTGAGTTTACAAGTTTGTAGCTCTGTGCCTCTGCTAGAATATAGGATTAATTTTGACTTTTTAAAATTCATTTAGAAATATTTTCAGATTGTGATTAATTTAAATTTTGAAAACAAAAATCTTGTAATTAGTAATATTTTTTCTAGATAGTTTACTATATTCATAATTGTATTGGAAAAGATTAAATAAATTTTATCTATTTTTAATATGTCTCAAACTGACTTTAAAAGTCAAAATTGATCTTATATTTTATTTTAAAAAGGAGGGAGTATATATATATATATATATACAGAACAGATCTAAAGCACTCCTCTTAAATAGCACTCCTTTATTAAAACTACGTCGTTTTGGAATTTTTTTTAAAATACAAAATAATATTAAAATAGAGTGGTCCCACTTGCTTTCCTTTTATATACAAAAATGCCACGCATGGCCCCACTTATTTTTTTAAAAGAATTTTCAAAGCGACGTAGTTTTAATAAATGAGTGTTATTTAAGAGTGAGTGTTTTAGATCCGTCTATATATATATATATATATATATATATATATATATGCGGAGCGGATCAAGAGCACTCTCTTTAAATAGCACTCTTTTATCAAAACGACGTAGTTTTGGAGGGACGCAGTGGCATTTTTTGTAAATACAAGCATTTTTGTAAATACGCAGCGGTGGCATTGTATTTACAAAATGCCCCGCATCCTCCAAAACTACGTCGTTTTGATAAAAGAGTGCTATTTAAATGAGTGATATTTAAGGAAAGTGTTCTTGATCCTCTCCGTATATATGTGTGTGTGTGTATATATATATATATACGGAGAGATTAAAAGAACACTCTCCTTAAATAGCACTCCGTCTTAAATAGCACTCTTTTATCAAAACGACGTAGTTTTGGAGGGACGCGGTGACATTTTTGTAAATACGCGGTGGCATTGTATTTACAAAAATGCCACCGCGTCCCTCCAAAACTACGTCGTTTTGATAAAAGAGTGCTATTTAAGGCGGAGTGCTATTTAAGGAGAGTGTTTCTTGATCTCATTCATATATATATAGTAGAGGATCAAGTGCATACCTTTATCTTACTCACTCGTGCTCAACCTCCTTTAGCGACGGATTCGACGACGGCCGGTTTGGTCATACAATCTGACTGGTAATGTCTTCATATACTTTTAGCGACGGACAACATATAGCGTCGCTAAAAGTATGTACGACTTATTGTATGACATCAACATCGTCCGTCCGTCGCTAAAGGGGGGTGAGCACGGGTGAGTAAGATAAGAGGTATACACTTGATCCGGACCGTATATATATATATATGAAGAATGATCTGTATCATGTATTTGCTATGGATCCTTATAGGGCATACATCATCTATACCATTGAAAACAAAAAGGAACGACCAAGCTTAGAAACTAAAAATCGACTAATGGCCGAGTACCGACGGTGAAAAAAACACACATCATCCGCTAATAATAGTAGCGGACGTTAAACTCTAAACCCTCGTTAATAAACCCTAAACATTTGTTGGTCCTAAACATCATCTATACCCTAATGTAAGTGAGTTCTATTAATTATTTTATCATTATATAAATATTTTAACAAAAACTTACATTGTCAACTGCAATGCCGAAGTGGCCAAACCCAGATCCAATATCATACTTGTCAACTCCATAATCTAGCAGAATAATCAGAAGGAGGAAAAAATAGAATCAATAATATGCACCTTTTATAGTGAAACTTACCACTGAAACATATCAAGAAAAAGGTCGATGCAGGTTCAAGCATTATACATAAAATATAATGCGCTCACTTCTAGGAAATAATCATTAAATTAAGAGGTTTTAAGATGACTTACTGTAAGTGAGTTCTATTACAAAGTGAGAATCTTCTGGGCCATATCCAAGAAATGCATTTGTGTATCTCTCTTCAGGTATGTCACGTTTCCGCAACAGCTTCATCCCCAGGCATTCTGTGTAAAATCTGCACCAACAGTTTGAGATCTATATAAAGTTAAAACAACGTTCAGATACATAAAATATTAAAAGGTCACAAAGCATATCATAGTGTACATAAGGAGCTTACTTTATTGTCCGATCCAGATCACCAACACAATAAACAACATGGAGCATTCTTCGTTTGTCTTGTTTGACCCACTCTAGAACATTTTCCAGGATAGAAGCAGTGCTTGCTTGGGCAGCATTCCCCATGGTGCTAACAGCCAAGTTGTTAACCTCTCCTCTTAACAGCTTAGAAGCTTTTTGGCCGAAAACCTTTGACTGTGGAACCACTAAACAAACATACAAAAATCATACATCTATATAAAGTTTTGAATGGATTTCACCTTATTAGTATTTTGAAATTCAAAAGCATGAGGTGCAGAACTATAGCCTCAACATAAATGAGACGTAATTATGTAAGCCTCTTCAGTCTTCGAGGACCTTACCTCAAGGTTCATAGTTTAATTAAGTAAAAAAACTAATATGCAGTAGGTAGAACACAAATATAAATTCCCAAAAATATAGTTAAAAAATCTCATATAAATTACCACGTGTTTTTCCTTTAACAATCATACTAAACAATACGGTGATGCAAAAGTAGACGCAACAATTTTTTATGCCACATTTCCTAAAGCTTTTTAAACCAAACGAAGTACTTGACTGCATGAACATAAAGCTTTTCGAGCTTGAGCTTGCCTGAGCTCAATTAGCCATATCTAAGATTGGTCAATTTAATAATCACATCAGCCTAACCAGAAAGGTGAGAACCAAAACCAGACAACATATTTCCTTTCAAAGTAGTTTCCATAAAGAGAGTTGTGGATGTTAGACAAAACTTCACAATCAAGAACTGGAAACTTCTTGAAAATTCTAGTTCTACTCATTTCAAATGGAATTCAGGTAAGCTTCCATTGTTTGGCTTGTGATGTTTCTAGTCTAACTGATGTCAGATATAAGGATAATTCCTAGGACGTATGCAACTCAATTATATTCGGATTTTTAAAGCAAGACTCTTCAGAAGCGCTGCAAAAGCCAAATGCCTTCTATTAAATTGATTTTCACTAGGTGACGTGTTTAATGGATATTACATGACCTAATTATGATATATGAAGCCTACAATAGATATATCAAGCAAACCAAATGAACCCCTTCAACTACAGATACAACAACCCCTTAGGAATATATGCGTCTATGGTGTTGCAAACTTGGAATGTTAAGTAAACCACAAAAGTGCTATAAGTAACAGTCTAGGACACATAAGAGAATCTTCCATTTTCTATGGTTTTATTTCTTTTTTGTAGGTTAGGTATAAATTCGATGTTTAAAAGTTGACTTAGATTTTGAAATCATAGATGGTGTCTTATATTATTACATTGAGAAAGAATGATATAGACACACCAAGAAAGCAATCATCCCATTCTGTATAAAATCTTCAAGAGTTCAATAACATTATCAACATCAAAATCACAATCTCACAACACTTTACGGCACTCTATAAACCAACACAATCATAAAACGACCATGTAGTAGTTTCTTAAACCATATTATGAAACAGAACTTCTTTTACTTCTCCAATAACAGAAACAACTAATCAACAATACAATCATCACTAGACCAAAATATGAGCTTCCATTCAAATCAAACTTTTCCCTAATCCACAACAGCATTTTAATACACAAAATCAAACAGAACAATACAACAGCAGGAATATAATACTTAGTGAAACTAATCATATACACCTAATTTCAACTAATGAACACAAATTGGATTATAATTGAGCTAAACCATTACATCTTCTTCTGGAAAAAAATAAAATAAAATTTGAGTGGCTACTTACCACTCCCGAGATGATGTAAACTGAGCCTCTGAGAACAATTATATGATGAGGATAGAAAAGAGAAACGGAAGCCAGGAGTAGCAGAAGAAAACATCAAGGAAGATAGAGAAGGACAAATTGAGGATGCCGCCATTGGTATAATTCGCACCATATCTCCTGTTTCTCTCTCTCTAAAATATACTCTATCACTTTATAGTTTTCCAATGAAAATGAGACAGAGTGACAATAATAATAACAACCTTTCAATAATTAACTTCTACTTTAATAATACCCCAATATATATATATATATATATATATATATATAGTACTATATGTGAGTAGAAAGATTTGGAAGCTCTTGAGAGATTAGTACTTTAGTAGTAATAATTGGACGGAGGTGGTTAGTATAAAGTTGTAAGTTGGTGAATTAGCCGATAGAGTATGTGTGTCAGTATTTTATTGGCCAATTGATTAACTTATTAAAAAATAAATTTCATGCTAACCAGATTCTAATCGAAGTCTTAAAATTAACCAAACATTCATGCTAAAAGTTCGAGGCCCAAATATAAATGATTTAAATATGAATAAATTTTAAAAGTCTCTTCAACTTGAAATCGTGCTCGATAAATGTTGTAGTTAAATGAGTTTTAATCAAACGAACCTCAATCAAACATTCTTTCATATTCGATAAATTTTGTGAACTAAATTGGAACAAAATATTCGGATCGACTAGATTTATTTACATTCCTAATAATATGTAAGCAGTATGAACTAAATTGGAACAATATATTAGGCTCGGCTAGATTTATTTACATTTCTAATAATAAGTAAGCAACACTCTCTCCGTTACATAATAACTGTCTTTTAGAAGAAAAAATTTGTTCTAATTTATTTGTCGTTTACAACTTTCTAGGAGAATAAATTATTTATTTTTCTATATTAACCCTAACTTCTCCCATTCTCCCAATAAATTATTTCCCTTACATTAATAATTTCCATTTTCTAATTTTCCATAAAGGGGTATTGATGGAATTTCATACAAATTTTAATTCTTAAATAATAGTATTAAATGACTTTCTTAATTTACGTGCAAGAAGCTAAAGACAATTATTATGGAACTGAGAGAATATTTAATTATAAATACTCGATAAATTTTGTGAACTAAATTGGAACAAAATATTCGGCTCGGATAGATTTATTTACATTCCTAATAATAAGTAAGCAGTATTTGATTACAAATCCGGATCCGGGTTGATGATATCAATAACCAGAGTTGGGATTCTAAATTCTAATTCTATACTATTGCTTAACAGAACTGGATCTGGTACAAGCCCACTGGAGCCTTCAATATTAGAACACTTGGACCATCGCTATTTCCAGCCCAAGACTGACATAACCTCATTATTAGAACACTAGGACAAACAGCATTCTACATTCTCCCGGGGGCAGTGAAATGGCTGGTTGCCGACACCCTACAAATAAATCTTAAACTTTAAAACTTTATTTTTTTTAAAAGTAAATTCTAACATTTATATGTTATTGTAATTCTTTTGATTTTAGTCAATATAATTATAATTTATGTAAATTATTTAAAATATATTAATAATTTCAATGTTTTCAGTTATCAAAACTTACTTGGATCCCATAAACTTTGAATTTTAGGATTTTGTCAATTAATTTTTAATAGTCAAAATGAGTTTATTTTTGTGCAATCGAGGGAGTATTTACACTAGCATTTCACTGAGATAAATAAATAATTAAAATAAAATCTGATTTTTTAAAATTATTTTTACAAGTATTTTTAATATTTCTCACAAGCCTCTTTTACATGACTTTTTTTTAAAAAAAGTGGACCCCGTAATCCCAAACTCAATCCCCTATAACATATAAAATGGGGAGCGGTTAACATGAAGTTAATTTTTAATCAATTGATGAGTGTCGATACGCATCGAAGGTGATCTTTCTCTGCATGATCGATCAGATAATCAATTGACCAATTTATCATAAAGTTAACTTTATGGTAATCGGATCATATAAAATGGATTCGACTATTTGTCATAATTTAACACTATTTTGAATTATTTATCCTTTGACATAAGATTATTAGTCCCTTGATATAAAATTATTTGGTAGTTTAAATCGGAGGACTATTACTCTCATATTCATCGTAAAAATATATAATCCATCATAAATAGCCTTAAAAATGACAAAAAATAGTTCATATGATTATTTGAAGGATTATTAATCCTCCATCATGAGATAAAATAATCCGACGTAATATTAAATTAAAATAAATAATCCAATTGCAGACATATTTTTTATAAACAAACACGTGTAAGACCCCAACTTTTTGAATAAAGATGAATTTTCTATAATTATCATTTTTGAGTATTATGGAATGAATTTAATATAATGTTATAGCTGTGGGTAATATTTACAAATTTTGCAAAGTATGCAAGTTGTCATATTATATTCGATTGGTCGGAAAATATTCTTTTTGTCAGAAAATATAAATAACTGGCAGTACAATCATTAGTGGACCCCACAATGTAATTATTATCGGATCGAGAAAACGACAAAAATATTTTTTATGAGAATAACGGCGGAAGTTTTACAATTAATCTTGTTGAACTACTCGATAGTAAAAGTAATCTGATGTCTGGCATTGGTTGCGTAGTAGATTGCGGTATTGATTATTGATGCTTATGTGATAAGTCAACAATTTTGTTTTATTAGTATTATTAACGTAATAAAACAGAAAAGCTTTTTATATAAAACAGAATACTTTTATAAAGTTATTCATTTTATTAGGCTAATAGTAAAATCTTTTTATATAAAACAAAATACTTTTATAAAGCTATTCGTTTTATTAGACAATAATTAGATTATATTATATTTTATTATGCATAATGTTGCATAGTATTGCATAGTGCCTGCATAGTGTTGCATCATATTTTGCATAGTAAAATCTTTTTATATAATAAAACAGAAAACTTTTATAAAGTTATTCGTTTTATTAGATTATAAATAGAATATATTTTATTTTATTTAAAAGATTTTGCTTTAATTATGGACCGTCGATTAAAGTAAATCAATCTGGACATTCATGACTTAATTCTTATGCAATCCGTTCTTACATAAATAGAAGCTCATTCCTTCATTATTTTCTTACGAATTCTTTGAAACTACAGAGAGATAAAGCGTAAAGAGAAAGAAGAAAAGTATTCGCTACTTAACTACTCTTATATCCATTTCTTTTTACTACGGTAAGGGATATTATTTGTTGTAACGTGTAAAGGGTATTATTATTTTTTTGTATTCATGAAGAGAACTTACATTATTCCATTCTTTATTATTACATTGGAATAACTCAGATATCTGTGCTACCCTATACTTGGTGACATTCTTCTATTATTACATCTTTATTATTCTGCTTTGGAATATCTCGTCCTGTGTGTTTTATCTGGGACTGGTTAAAATCTTTATTATCTTTGTTGGAATATCCTGTTTTGTGTGTTTACTTTTGGGACTGGGTCCGTCTTTATTATGTTGGAATATCTCCGTAAAAGTGTGTTTTACAGGACTGGTTCCGTCTTTATTATTCTGTTGGAACATCCTATCGGTGCATGTAATTTACTTTGACACGGTTCCGTTATTATTATACTGTTGGAATAATGCATACATGCAAATACCGCATGCATGGTGATTTCTTTTGTTATTCCATTCTTTATTATACTCAGTTGGTTAAAGTTTTGACTTCTATACTCTAGGAAATTAGTAGAATATCATTGATATTTACGCTTCATCCAGTATCTTTTCATGAAAATATTCTTCTGAGCATTCTTGAATTTTACTCTACAAAGAAGTATCATGTTGATAATTTGGACGTTATTGGTTCCTGGACAAATTAATTCGTGAAATTGTTTTATTGAATTCTTATATCATTGTCATCATCCTCATGTTTATGTTATGTTGAAAGTCATCTGTGGCCTGTAGTGCATAGATGGAGTTGGTATGATTATGACCAGGGATTATTCGGTATAATCATAACCGTAATGTTACAAATGATGTGGTAAAAGTCCTCATTGGCCTGTAGTGCATTGATGGACAGTTGTTGGCATGATCATGACCATTGATGAATACACGAATGTCCTTGGCCCGTAGTGCATGGATAATTTGTGGTCGTGACCCTAATTAATATCATTGGCCATAGTGTAAGGATGATGTGGATTATTTATTAAGCTGAGTCTCAGCGATAAAAGTGATGAAAAACCTTTTAAATCATAAAAGATAGTAGATTTTATTCTCTACTTGACTCTTTTAATGGATTGCTTGTTCATTGCTGATTAAACTTGATGTCTATTGTATTTTATCGGTTTAACATTGTTGGAGACTAATGATAATTTATTACGCATTGTCGTAGTCATAATATTTCTTCTTTGGGTTAGTTAAGCTCACCCTTTCTTTCTTTATTCTCTTGGAAAATGAAAACGAAATTTGGGACCCAGTCGGGGAGCGGAGTGATGGTCCGAATGATAGTATTAGCTAGTAGTCCTCACTATTACATTAAATAGTGTGACAATAAATATAATGAGGACTTATTCGAGAGTGGATATTATCTGAAGAAGAAGATTTGTATTTAAACTCACAGCTCTCTTGTTGTATAATTAAGATTGTATTTTTATTCTGTACCATGTATTTGGCAACTCAGAATAGGTGATATATACTTATTTTGGGGGCGTCACAGTTGGTATCAAAGCTTAGGGATATGATCCTTTGCTAAGATGTGAGACAAGGACTAGGAGGGGAGTGACGGAGAATTCTTTCGCTAGTATGACCTACCTAAGTTTATTTGATATTTAATTGGTCGGTCAAAGTATAGGGATAATATGTGATATGATAATTAACCCTTGTTTTGTGGCAGTTTTTGAAAATGACATCCGAGAATGTTGAGAACACCAATGGAGCACTGGAGACCGTTGAGTCTCCACAGATCAATAATCAGGATAATGTGCATCAGGAAGGAGACATTCCTCAGTCAAACAACAACACTAACCAAATGATGAACGATGGAATGTTCAGAGGCTTTATGCAATTCATGCAACATCAAAGTGAGCGCTCCCATCCAAAATGCAGTGTGAAATATCGGCAACTCTCGGATGGTCACCGCCAAGTAGTTTAAGGAACTAGGACCACCAGAGTTTTTTGGAGAGCCAAAAGCACTTAAGGAGGAGAAGTGGATTAAGCAGATCAACAAGATATTTGATGTCTTGAGATGCTCCGAGGAGCAAAAGGTTCCCTTCGTCACCTTCATGTTGCGTGCAGAGGAAGATTCTTTGGTGGGAATCAGAAAGCGACTCACTCGACCTCTGACTTGAAGATGTCTTGGGAGAAGTTCCAAGAATTATTCAACGATAAGTACTTTCCTGAAAGTATTCCTCACATTAAAGAGATAGAGTTCATCAAGCTGGAGCAAAACAACATGACCGTGTCGCAGTACGAAGCCAAGTTTGCCGAGTTGTCCCAGTTTGCGTCCTATTTGGTTGATAATGAGAAGAGAATGACGCGAATGTTTCTAAGAGGTTTGAAACATGAGATACGTCAATATCTTATCTCTCATAAATGTGTTTGTATTCAGATGTTGTTAATAGGGCTCGATTATTGAACGCGATAATGAGTCAACCCAACCAAAAAAGAAAGCAACCAAAAAAATGATAATACGGTGATACTTGATCATCGAAGCGGTGACAATAAGCGTGGAGGGAATAAACATGCCAGAAATGGTAACCACTTCTGTGGTAATCATGGCCAAAATAATAAGAATGGACATTTCAAGAAGAGGAGATTTAACAATGATGGAAAGACGTCAGCATCAGCACATGTCGTTAAGGAGAACGACCACCTATCATGTGACGCCCCCAAAATTAGGTATACATCACCCATCTTGGGTCGCCACTTACATGGTACAGAATACAAATACAAACTAATTATACAACAGTCGTGTAAGATACAACAAAATATATACAATGAGTTTTAACTCGAATATTGTCATCTAGACAATATTCAAACACAAATAAGTCCTCAATACATTTATTGTCACACTATCTAACAGAATAGTGAGGACTATTAATGCTATCATCTGGACCGTCACTCCGTTCCCCGATTAGTCCATTGCCACGTTCTCATTTCTCAGAGAGAACGATTGAAGAAAGAAAAGGTGAGCTCAACTAGCCCAAGAAGAAATATTATGACTAAGATAATGCAGAATAAATTATCCTTAGCCTTCAACAGTATAACAACTGATAGAATATAATAGACAACAAGTTTTAGATCAACAACTGCAGCAGAATAAACAATCCATTAAAAGAGTCAAGTAGAGAATAAAATCTACTATTTTTTATGATTTAAAAGGTTTTTCATCACTTTTATCGCTGAGACTCAGCTTAATAAATAATCCACATCATCGAATAACCCATGCACTACGACCAAAGATATTCTTTAGGGTCACGACCACAAATTATCCATGCACTACGGGACAAAGATAATCGTGTTTTCATCAATGGTCCTGATCATGCCATAAAACAATTCATCTTTGCTCCAATGGACGAAGAGAATCCATAGCCATGATCATACCAAAAATTGTCCATCAATGCATTACGGGCCAATGAAGACTTTTTCCACATCATTAATAACATTACGGTTATGATTATACCGAATAATCCCTGGTCATAATCACACCAAGTCCATCTATGCACTGCAGGCCACAGATGACTTTCAACATAATATAATCAGGGGGATGATGACAATTATGACGCCCCCAAAATTGGGTATACGTCACCCATCTTAGGTCGCCACTTACGTGGTACATAAATCAAATACAAACTAATTATACAACAGTCGTGTAACATACGACAAAATACATACTGTGAGTTTTAACTCGAATATTGTCATCTAGACAGTATTCAAACACAAATAAGTCCTAATTACATTTATTGTCACACTATCTAACAGAATAGTGAGGACTACTAATGCTATCATCTGGACTGTCACCCCGTTCCCCGACTCGTTCCTGCTACGTTCTCATTTCCTGAAGAGAACAGTGAAAGAAAGGGTGAGCTCAACTAGCCCAATAAGAAATATTATGACTAAGATAATGAAGAATAAATTATCGTTAGCCTTCAACAGTGTTAAACTGATACAATATAACAAAAATCAAGTTTAACTGCAGCGGAACAAGCAATCCATTAAAAGAGTCAAGTAGAGAATAAAATCTACTATCTTTTATGATTTAAAAAGTTTTTCATCATTAATTGCTGAAACTCAGCTTAATAAATAAACCACATCTTCTAATCATCCCTGTATTACGGGCCAAGGATATTCATTAAATCATCAATGTTCATGATTATACTGAAAAATCCCTGGTCATAATCATACCAAAAACTGTCCATCAATGCACTACAGGCCACTGAAGACTTTTACCACACCACTTATAACATCACAGTTCATGATTATACCTAATGATTCCTGGTCATAATCATACTAAGTCCATCTATGCACGTAAGCCAAAGATGACTTTCAACATAATATAAACATGAGGATGATGACAATGTTATAGGAATTCAATTAAACAAGTTCAAGAATTAATTTATCCAGGAACTAATAATATCCAAATTGTCAACATGATATTTCTTTGTAAAATAAAAGTCAAGAATGCTCAGAAGAATATTCCCATGAAAAGATACTGGATGAAGCGCAAATATCAAGGATATTCCATTAATTTCGTGGAGTATAGAAGTCAAAACTTTAACCAACTGAGTATAACAAAGAATATATGAAACTGCAAATGGATTTTCACCCGTCATGCGGTAATCCACGTATACAGATCATTTCCACAATTTAATAAGGAATGAATACAAAGGATCATTCACCATGCATGTGGCAATCCACATAGACATGTTATTCCAACAGAATAATAAATGCGAAATAATAAATATGGAATCGAAGTCCCAATTATAAAGACAGATGTGATATTAAAGCGAAATATAAATATAATAATAATGAGTTTACCAAGTATGGAACCAAGTTATTCCAACATAATCATAAAGAATTGAATAATGAAGAAGATACCAAGTATTGGGTGAAATATAAAAACGGAATCCACCAAAAATGGAATCAGTTATTCCAACAAAATAATTAAGAATGGAATAAGAATGTTATTCAAGAAGAAGAAATATACCGTAAATGAACGAATATAAAGTAGGAAGTTTCACCAGTATATAACGGAATATAATTTTCTCTAAAGCTTCAATGAATTTGTAAGAAAATAATGAAGGAATGAACTTTATTTATAGAAAAATGGAATGCATAGTAACTAATCCATGAAGCAGTTCAGATTGATTTACTTTAATCGACGGTCCATGTTTAAAGCAAAATCTTTTAAATAAAATATAATATATTCTATTTATATAAAAAGATTTTTACTATGCAAACACTATCTGAGCACTATGAAAACACTATGCATAATAAAATATAATATATTCTATTTATAGAATAACGTTAATAAAGTATTACATTTTATATAAAAAAGATGTTACATTTTATTACGTTAATACTACGAATAAAACAAAAGCGTCATTATCACTTTCTATTTTATATAAAAGATGTTCATTTTATTACGTTAATAATAACGAATAAAACAAAACGTTATTATCGTTATAATAATTCATATTATTAATCGACAATAATGGAATCAAACCGAGTGACTCCTCACATAAATATCAATAATCAATACCAGGTGCTGCTACTAACCACACATACGTATTCGCATCTTTTACTACTAAAGTAGTTCAACAAGATCAACCAGTAAAACTTCCGCCGTTATTTCAATAAAATATTTTTGTCGTCGTTTTCTCAATCCGACAATAATTCTATTTTTTGGGGTCCACTAATAATTGTACCGTCGTACCAATATTTTTCGACACAAAAAAATATTCCATGACCAATCGAATATAATATAACAACTTGCATACTTTGCGAAATTTATAAATACTACCCACAACTAATATTATCTCAAATTCACACCATAATATAAAAAAATTATTTCGAGAAAATTTAAATCTTTATTTATAAAATCTGGGGTCTCACAATCTCCCCTCCTTATGGAATTTCGCCCTCGAAATTAGGGTACGTATCTGGTATAAAGAGGTGAGGATACCTTGAATACCTTTATCGTTAAAAATATTAAATTCATCTTTGCAATCCTGCCAAAGATATTCATTAACAATTCATCTTTGCACTACAGGCCAAAGATATACAACTGTAAAACCAATAATGTTGAGACTCAGCTTAATAGTATCACGACCACGAATTATCCATGCACTATGGGCCAAGGATAATCGTGTTTTCAATTACGGTCATGATTAAACCGAACAATCCCTGGTCATAATCATACCAAGTCCATCTATGCACGTAAGCCACAGATGACTTTGAACACATCCATGAATTAATATTTCATTCTTTGAGACTCATTTCAATAATTAATCCACATCGTCGAATCATCCCCCACTATGGGCCAAGGATATTCTTTAAGTATCACGACCACGAATTATCCATGCACTACGTACAAAGATAATCGTGTTTTCAATTACTTACCATGATTATACCGAACAATCCCTAGTCATAATCATACCAAGTCCATCTATGCACGTAAGCACGAGATGACTTTGAACACATCCATGAATTAATATTTCATTCTTTGAGAGTCAACTCAATAATTAATCCATATCGTCGAATCATCCCCCGCACTACGTGCCAAGGATATTCTTTAGTATCACGACCACGAATTATCCATCCATGCACTACGTACAAAGATAATCGTGTGTTCAATTACGGTTATGATTATATGAAACAATCCACGGTCATAATCATACCAAGTCCATCTATGCACGTAAAGCCACATATGACTTTCAACACAATATAAGCATGAGTATAATGATATAATGAATCAATCAAATGAGATAAAGGATAAATATTAAACATTTATAATATAATTTATCCAGAGTTCATGAATATTCCAATGTTATCAATCACTTAATAATCTCATAATCTAATATCATTAATATTATAACAATATTTTAATCACTTCTTAAACTTATAAACAATTTATTTCAATTGTTTACGCTTTACCATATAATGCATTTAATCATTCAAAAATGCTATACTCATAAGATATCATCACCAATGATTAAATCCCTCATCAAAAAAATATGCATATACTCTATATAGGATTCTTTAGCCATAAAATCCTATTTTCCAATTTTGTTACTTCACATAACATATTTAACTCATTTACTCATAACTAGATCATTTTCATGAAAAATACCAAATCAGTTCAAAAATATTTCTTTTCTCGGGATTTAGCATAATATAGTCCCATAATGAAAATATATTTTTCTCGTAATTTTAAAATTCATTTACTATTTTTCAAAAATCAATTTCAATTAATTCCTTAAGAAATTAGCTACCTCAAGTTTAACCCCAAAAATTCCCAAATCTTGGAAGGATCTTACACATGTTAACATGAGCTTCAGATTTAAATTCCATGGTCATCGGAGTTATAGAACTCCGGTTATAGCGTTTTTCGTCGGAAAAACCTAAATATTAAAATGGTCATAACTTGCTCATTTTAAGTCGGAATGAGCTCATTTTTGGACAGGATGTTCCTTATACTATATAATTTCATGTCCCAAAAGGCCAGAATTTTTGTCACAAATTAAGTGGCCAAAAATGCCCTTTTTAAAAAACGGACATGTAGTTTTTTCGATTTTTGGCACTTTTTGCCCCTTTGCTAAAATCAGTCCAAACGAAAATCTACAATACCTTTTCCAGTGATTCCACTTGGATTAGTTAGGTAACTCATAGATCTAACTCTAGGACTTGACCACACTCAAAAATTCAAAATATAGGAGATATGGTCAATTGAATTTCATGTTCCGTTTTCACCAAAAATTTGATTTTTCAACCCTTTCTGATTTCTAAGAAACTTTCATGTTTTCACATAATAACCAACATAACTCATCATAACAATTAGTAATAACACGTATACCCATGCTTTTCATCAATCCTATACTTTTATTATGACTCTCCTCATAATCAACGTAAACCCGATCCTTTTAGTTAATGAAATATTTGAGGGTTTAAGAAATGGGTTTTTGTACTGGGGTCAATACAAAATTTGATTTCACGCTCTAGGGTAGGCTAGGAAGTCTTCAAGAATACGTCAAGAAATTTATTAATGATAGAAATATCATTCAAACTGTTACTCTCATCCAAGACTTGGATAGCATATGAAATGAAGGTTTCTCATAACGGAGTTTCAATCGATAGGTTAAAGTCTAACTTATCTATAGTAAAATTTAAACGTTGAACGCAAGTAAAAGAGATAAAAAAATGGGTAGAACCGAAATCTAATAAGGTATAGACTTCGCAAAAATTTATAATTAACTAACCCGTGCTAACTTCGTTCGGTTTACTTTCTTTTTGAGAAGTCATGAAAAACGCTCTTCCTAAAACCAACGACTTTGTTTTGTCCGTATCCGCCTTTGGTGTCACCGTCCCAGCTGGACTTGACTTTGGTGCACGACAAAATCAGGCTAAATGACCTTCTCTTCTTTCAATTTCAACTTCTATTATCTTTGCCAAGATTACCACCGAAGTGGTTACCATTTTTGGCATGATAATTTCCTTCACGATGGTTATCATTGTTTCGATAGCCGTTGCCATCAGTATGATTATTATCGTGTTGTTGGTCGTTACCTTTTGGTTGAGCTGACTCATTATCGTGCTCCAATAACTGAGCCCTATTCACAACATCTGAATACAAACACTGTCACAAAACAAGGGTTAATTGACATATCACATATTATCCCTATATTCGGATTGAGCCAATTAAATTACCAATTAAACTTAGGTAGGTCATACTATGAAGGAATTCCCCATCTCTCCCTTCTAGTTATTGTCTCACACCTCGACCGGGGATCATATCCTAAGCTTCGATATACCAATCGTGACGCCCCCAAAATTGGGTATACATCACCCATCTTGGGTCGCCACTTACGTGGTACATAAATCAAATACAAACTAATTATACAACAGTCGTATAACATATGACAAAATACATACTGTGAGTTTTAACTCGAATATTGTCATCTAGACAGTATTCAAACACAAATAAGTCCTAATTACATTTATTGTCACACTATCTAACAGAATAGTGAGGACTACTAATGCTATCATCTGGACTGTCACCCCGTTCCTTGACTCATTCCTGCTACGTTCTCATTTCCTGAAGAGAACAGTGAAAGAAAGGGTGAGCTCAACTAGCCCAATAAGAAATATTATGACTAAGATAATGAAGAATAAATTATCGTTAGCCTTCAACAGTGTTAAACTGATACAATATAACAAATATCAAGTTTAAGCTGCAATGAACAAGCAATCCATTAAAAGAGTCAAGTAGAGAATAAAATCTACTATCTTTATGATTTAAAAAGTTTTCATCACTTAATCTTTGAAACTCAAACTTAATAAATAAACCACATCTTCTAATCATCCTCAGTATTACGGCCAAGGATATTCATTAAATCATCAATGGTCATGATTATCCGAAAAATCCACGGTCATAATCATACCAAAAGCGTCCATCAATGCACTACATGTGCCATCAAGACTTTTACCACACCACTTATAACATCACGGTTTATGATTATACCAAGAATGATCCTCGGTCATAATCATACTAAGTCCATCTATGCACGTAAGTCAAAGATGACTTTTAACATAATATAAACATGAGGATGATGACAATGTTATAGAATTCAATTAAACAAGTTCAAGAATTAATTTATCCAGAACTAATAATATCCAAATTGTCAACATGATATTTCTTTGTAAAATAAAAGTCAAGAATGCTCGGAAGAATATTTCCCATGAAAAGATATCTTTGGATGAAGGCTTAAATATCAAGGATATTCCATTAATTTCATGGAGTATAGAAGTCAAAACTTTAACCAACTGAGTATAACAAAGAATATATGAAACTGCAAATTGATTTTTAACCGTCATGCGGTAATCCACGTATATATATCATTTCCACAATTTAATAAGGAATGAATACAAAGGATCATTCACCATGCATGTGGCAATCCACATAGACATGTTATTCCAACAGAATAATAAATGCGGAATAATAAATATTGAACCAGTCCCACAGATAAGATGCATACAGACGAGGATATTAAAATGTAAATATAAAGGCGGAATAGTAAAATGGAACCAGTCCCACAGATAGCATAGGCAGGATATTAAGTAAATATAAAGAGCGGAATAGTAAAATGGAATCGGTCCCACAGATATAGACAGATGAGGATATTAAGCGTAAATATAAATGACGGAATAATAAATGAGTTTCAACAAGTATGCGTACTTTGCATAAAAGTTATTCCAACATAATCATAAAGAAGGAATAATGGAGAAGAAGATCACCAAGTATTGGGTGAACCACATATACTGGTCATTCCACCAAGTATAGGGTAAACCGTGCATACAGGTTATTCCAACAGAATAATAAAGAATGGAATAACATAAGGATATCACCAAGTATAGGGTGAACCGCATATACTTGTCCAAGTATAGGGTAAACCGCTCATACAGGTTATTCCAACAGAATAATAAAGAATGGAATAACATAAGGATATCACCAAGTATAGGGTATGCCGCGTATACAGGTTATTCCAACAGAATAATAAAGAATGGAATAACAGAATGTTCTCTTCAAGAAGAAAGAATAACACCCCTTACCGTAAAAGAACTGAATATAGAAGTAGTGAAGTAGCAGAATACTCTTCTTCTTTCTCTCTATAATTTTCTCTGTATAGCTTCTCTCTATAATTTCTCTTTCTAGAGTTTCAATGAATTCGTAAAAAAAAAAATGAAGGAATGGACTTCTATTTATAGGTAAATGAAATGCATAGTAACTAATCCATGAACGGTTCAGATTGATTTACTTTAATCTGACGGTCCATATTTAAAGCAAAATCTTTTAAATAAAATATAATATATTCTTTTTATATAAAAAGATTTTTACTATGCAAACACTATGCATAATAAAATATAATATATTCTATTTATAGAATAACTTTAATAAAGTATTCTGTTTTATATAAAAAGATGTTTATGTTTTATTACGTTAATAATACGAATTAAACAAAACGTCATTATCACTTTCTATTTTATATAAAAAGATGTTCTGTTTTATTACGTTAATAATACGAATAAAACAAAACGTCATCATCGTTATAATAATTCATATTATTAATCGACAATAATGGAATCAAACTGAGTGACTCCTCACATAAATATCAATAATCAATACCGTGTGCTACTATGCAACCACACGTATTACTGTACTTTTACTACCGAGTAGTTCAACAAAGATCAACCAGAAAACTTCAAATAGTTATTTCAATAAAATATTTTTGTCATTTTTCGATCAATCCGACAATAATTACATTGTGGGGTCCACTAATAATTGTCTTAGTCGTATCAATATTTTTCGACCACAAAAAATATTCCCCGACCAATTGAATATAATATAACAACTTATATACTTTGCAAAATTTATAAATACTACCCACAACTATAATATTATCTCAAATTCACACCATAATATAAAAAAATTATTTCGAGAAAATTTAAATCTTTATTTATAAAATCTGGGGTCTCACAACAATGATATATGAATTCAATAAAACAAGTTCAAGAATTAATTTGTCCAGGAACCAATAACGTCCCAATTGTCAACAAGATATTGTTTTGTGGTGTAAAATTCAATAATGCTCAGAAGAATATTTTCATGAAAAGATACTGGATGAAGCGCAAATATCAAGAATATTCCACTAATTTCATGGAGTATAGAAGTCAAAACTTTAACCATATGAGTATAATAAAAAAAGGAATAACAAAATAAATCACCATGCATGCGGTACTTTGCATAGACAGGTTATTCCAACAGAATAATAAATTACGGAACCAGTCGTAAAATTCACAATCGGCTGGATGTTCCAATGTAGAATAATAAATAATTAAAAGCGGAACTGTGTCCGGTGATAACACAGATGAGGATATTCCAAATGAATGAATGAATAATTAAAAGCGGAACCAGTCCCACAGATAACATGCATACAAGATATTCCAATGAGAATGAATGAATAATTAAAGCGGAACCGTGTCCCACAGTATAAAGATGCAGCAGGATGTTCCAACGGAATGAATGAATAATTAAAACGGAACCAGGTCTGGCGTATAACACAGACAGGATGTTCCAACGAAATAGTAAAGACATAATAATAGAAAAATGTCACCAAGTATAGGGTTGCTCAGCATTACAAAAGTTATTCCAATGTAATAATAAAGAAATAGAATAACTGAAGTTCTCTTCTTGAATACAAAAGAATAATATTCCTTACCGTAAAAGAAATTAGATATAGGAAAAGAAAGTTAGCAAACTTCTCTTCTTCTTTCTCTTTATAATTTTCTCTACAGAGTTTCAAATTGAATTTGTAAGAAAATAATGAAGGAATGAGCTTCTATTTATAGAAGAATGGAATGCGTAGTAACTAACTCATGAACGGTCCAGATTGATTTACTTTAATTTGACCGGTCCATATTTAAAAGCAAAATCTTTTAAATAAAATATAATATATTCTATTTATATAAAAAGATTTTACTATGCAAACACTATGCATGCACTATGCAAACACTATGCATAATAAAATATAATATATTCTATTTATAGAATAACTTTAATAAAGTATTCTGTTTTAAATAAAAAGATGTTTCTATTTTATTACGTTAATAATACTAATAAAACAAAACGTATAAATCAAAAATAATTGAATCAAATAATGTGAGATATTATGCAACAACCATCATGTAGTAATAATTAAACAAAAGCCGAGTGTTTTTCACGTAAAGATCAATAATCAATACCATAAGCTACTATGCAACCCACGCCAGACATCGTATTTTTTTTACTACGAGTAGTTCAACAGCTTTTAACGGTAAAACTTCCGCCGTTATTTTCATAAAAATATTTTTCGTTTTCTCAATCCCAAATAATAATTCCGTTAATAAGGGTCCACCAATGATTGTATCGTCGCACGGATATTTCGGAAAAAAAAGAATATTTTTCGACCAATCGAATATAATATGACAACTTGCATACTTTGCAAAATTTATAAATATTACCCACAACTATAACATTATATCAAATTCACACCATAATATAAAAAATTATTTTGAGAAAATTAAATTTTTATTCATAAAATCTGGGGTTTCACAATCTCCCCTCCTTATAGAATTTCGCCCTCGAAATTTACGACGATATATCGGTATGCTTAACGGTGAGGATACCTTGACTTCATTTCAGATTCTAACTTTTGATGTATAACCTTTGAGTGTTGAATACGATTCTTCTTATCCAAGATTTTAACACGTATCTCCTCAAACGTTAAATCATCTGCTATCTCGTCCGGTTCTAAATTAATAATGTGGTTTGGGTCGTCCACATATTTACGTAACATCGACACGTTAAAAGCGTTATGAACACGCGATATTTTTGGCGGTAAAACGAAGTCTATAAGCCACAGTTCCTACTCGATCGAGGATTTCAAATGGGCCAATTAAATCGAGGGTTGAGATTTCTCTCTTCAAAGAACTCTTGCTTTTAAAATAACGCCTCTTGAACCTTCTTCTTAGTATTCCTCATTTCAAGATTCCTCAGAGTTTGCACGGCTTTAACTTTATCGATTAAAGTCGATTCTACTCGTATATTCGTTATCTTCATGTGGGTCCCTCGAGTATTTAACTCTATCTTCATCATTTGTAAGTTATACGAAATGAGTCTTTGTGTTAACAACATCGCACTCATAAACTCATACGATCTTCTACTCAACACGTCAGCTACCACGTTCGCTCTTCCATGATGATATTGAATGGTACTATCGTAATCTTCAACAGCTCGAGTCAACGTCTTTGGCGCATTATACGTCCGTTTTAAGTAAAGAAATATTTGAGGGTTTAAGAAATGGGTTTTTGTACTGGGGTCAATACAAAATTCGATTGCATGCTTTAGGGTAGGCTAAGAATCTTCAGGAATACGTCGAGAAATTTATTAACAATAGAAATATCCTTCAAAACTGTGACCCTCATCCAAGACTTGGATAACACGTCACATTGATACCTATCAACTTGCCATCGTTATTCATAACGTCGCCTACAAAAAGTCTGGCTTCGGTGCATTCCACACAAGGAAGTCAACAACGAAAGGATCGAGGCTCTTTACTCATGGCTTGATATGACAATGATTGACTTTAATGGTTTGGTTACTTTGAATTCGCATAGCAGGTTGGTTAGGGGTATGAAAGCTAACCATCTTAAGAAAAGCATGATGAGTAGTAAACCAATCGTTTCCAAAAATCACATCAAAGACAAGTATTTTCAAAGAGATACGATCGACAGGTAACGTGAAAGTGTTGATTTGAACAAAATTTATAAATAGTAGAGGTAACGAAGGTTTCTCCCAACCAAGTTTAAACAAATATATCAAAGTCTAACTTCTCCGGAGTTACCTTCAAACATTGAACACAACTAGGTGAAATAAAAGAGTGAGTAGAACCGGTATCTAACACGGTATAGACTTCACAAAAGTTTATGACTAACATACCCGTGATAAGTTTATTCAGGTTCCTCGTCACGAAAAAAAAATGCTATCTCTTAAACTACCGATTTTGGCTTGTCTGGGACATCCTTTTGCATCATTATCCCAGCTGGACTTGACTTCACCATGTGACAAAATCGAGCTAGGTGACCTTCTCTTCCGCAATTAAAACACGCTTTGGATTGTCTGCGCGCACAGCTTTGGATGATGTGTCCTCGTCGTCGCATTTGAAACATCGACCGATTGGTCGTTCTTCTTCCGATTGAAACGGGTCTTTGGTCTTGGCGTCTTCACGTCATTATTGAACCTCCTCTTCTTGAAATTTTCACTTCTATTATCTTGGCCATGATTACCACCGAAGTGGCCACCATTCTTGGCATGATAATTTCCCCACGATGGTTATCATTGTTAGATGGACCGGGTTTACACGGTATGATTATTATCGTGTTGTTGGTCGTTACCTTTTGGTTGTGCTGACTCATTATCGCGCTCCAATAACTGAGCCCTATTCACAACATCTGAATATAAACAAAGTTTATGAGAAATGAGGTATTGACGTATATTGGGTTTCAAACCTCGCAGAAACATTCGCGTCATTCTCTCTTCGTTATCGACCAAATGGGATGCAAATCGGGATAATTCGGCAAACTTGGCTTCGTACTGCGACACGGTCATATTGTTTTGCTCCAACTTGATGAACTCCACCTCCTTCATGTGACGAATGCTTTCAGGAAAGTACTTGTCATTGAACAACTCTTGGAACTTCTCCCAAGACATCATGAGTGCGTCAGGCTAGGTACGTTTTACAGATTCCCACCAGTAATCTGCCTCTTCACAAAACATAAAGGTGGCGAATAGAACCTTTTGCTCCTCTGAGCATTCCAAGACATCAAATATCTTGGTAATCTGCTTTATCCATGTCTCTGCCTTAAATGGCTTTGGCTTTCCCAAAAACTCCGGTGGTCCCAGCTCCTTGAAGCTAACTTAGCGGTAATGAAATGAAGTGGGTTGCCATTATTTTCACCTGCATTATGAATAGGAGCCGCCTTCGCCTGATGTTGCATGAATTCTAAAAAGCTCCTAAATGTACCGTCGTTCGTCAATTGATCAGTGTTTTTGTTTACAGGAGGATTATCGGCATCCCTGTTGCACATTGTCCGATTATTGATGCGTGGAGACTCCACGGTCTCTCGTGGCTCCATTGCTAATCTCAACATTTTCGGATGCCATTTTCAAATACTGCCACAAAACAAGGGTTAATTAACATATCACATATTATCCCTATACTCTGACCAACAATAATTCTATTGTGGGGTCCACCAATGATTGTACTGTTTTACGGATATTTCCTGACAAAAAGAATATTTCCCGACCAATCGAATATAATATGACAACTTGCATACTTTGCAAAATTTGTAAATATTACCCACAGCTATAACATTATATTAAATTCATTCCATAATACTCAAAAATGATAATTATAGAAAATTCATCTTTATTCAAAAAGTTGGGGTCTGACAACCTCCCCTTCTTAAGAAATTTCGCCCTCGAAATTAGGGTATGTACCTGGTATATCGAAGAGGTAAGGATACCTTGACTTCATTTCAAATTCTAACTCCTAGGTCATTTCCTCAACATCGTGGTTTCTCCACAAAACTTTGACTTGAGGTATAACCTTGGAGCGTAGAATATGTTCCTTCTTTTCCAAGATTTGAACAGGAACCTCTTCATACGTATAATCTTCCGCTATTTCGTCTGGTTCTAACTCAATAATGTGGTTCGGGTCTTCCACATATTTACGTAACATGGATATGTGAAAAACGTTATGAACACGAGACATACTTGGCAGTAAAGCGAGTCTATAGGCCACAGTTCTTACTCGATCGAGGATTAAAAATGGGCCAATGAATCGAGGATTGAGCTTTCTTCTCTTTTCAAATCTCGTAACTCCTTTCCATGGAGCAACACGTAATAAACACATGATCTCTATATCGAATTCCACGCCCTTTCGATGAAGATCAAGATAACTCTTTTGTCGATCTTGTGAGGTTTTTATCGTTATCGGATCGTTTGAATCTTTTCCGTAGTCATACGTACCAACTCGGTCCCCAACAACGCCGCTTCACCCACCTCATCCCAAAGATCTTTGGAGAATGACACTTTCTTCCATACAACGCCTCGAATGGAGCCATGCCAATGCTTGCTTGATAAGCTGTTGTTGTAGGAAAACTCCACCAACCAGAAGAACTTGTCCAACTTCCCTTGAAGTCAAGAACACAGAGTCTTAATAAATCTTCCAGAGTTTGAATAGTCCTCTCTCGATTGTCCGTCCAAAATGCGAGGATGATATGCCGAACTAAATCGTAAATCCGCGCCCATAGCTTTTTTGCAAACTAACCCAAAATTGTGAAGTGAATCTTGGGCCTCGATCGAGAAAGTATGGATTGGCATACCATGCAGTCTTATAATCTCATTTATGTATATACGAGCAAGACGTTCAAGTGTATAAGTTTCTCGTATTGGTAAGAAGTGAGCAGACTTGGTCAATCTATCAACAATGACCCAAATTGCATCAATTCCTTGAGAAACCTTGGGAAGACCAGTAACGAAATCTATGGTAATGTGCTCCCATTTCCATTCTAGAATTTCAAGTGGTTGCAATGGACCTTTTGGTACTTGATATTCTGCCTTGACTCGTTGACAAGTTAGACACCTTGAGATAAACAGCGCTATCTCTCTCTTCATATTGCTCCACCAAAATATATGACGAAGATCATGGTACATTTTGGTACTCCCAGGATGGATTGCAAACGGTGTGTTGTGCGCCTCCATCATGATTTTATACTTTAAATCAGGGTCGTTAGGAACACAAAGTCTGGAGTTGACTCGAAGTATTCCTTCTTCATCGATTCTTACTTCCAGCATAGCACCTTCTTGCACTTTCTTTCTCATACTCATCAGCTCCGGATCTGTAACCTGAGCAACTTTAACTTTATCAATTAAAGTCGGTTCTACTCGTATATTCGTCATCATCACATGGGTCCCTAGAGTCTTTATCTCTATCTCCATCCTTTGCAAGTCATACAAAATGGGCCTTTGCGTTGACAATATCGCACTTTCGTACGCGTATGATCTGATCTTCTACTCAATGCGTCGCTACTACCGTTAAGCTTTTCAGGATGGTATTGGATGGTATGATCATAATCTTTCAACAGTTCAAGACAACGTCGTTGTCACATGTTGAGTTCCTTTTGAGTGAAGAAATATTTGAGGCTTTTATGATCCGTAAAAATCTCCACTTTCTCCCCATACAAGTAATGCCTCCAAATCTTTAGTGCGAAAACAACAACTGTCAACTCTAGATCACGAGTAGGATAATTCCTCTCATATTCTTTGAGTTGTCCTGAGGCAAAGGCTATGACTTTCCCATGTTGCATGAGAACACATCCTAACCCTTTGCCCGAAACATCACTGTAGATGACAAATCCCTCCGAACCAGATGATATTGTTAGAACAGGTGCTGAAATGAGTCTTCTCTTGAGTTCTTGAAAACTCTTCTCACATTCCTCGCTCCAACCGAACTTTGTATCTTTCCGAGTCAGCTGAGTTAATGGAGTAGCGATTCGAGAAAACCCTTCTACGAATCTTCGATAATAACCAACTAAACCAAGAAAGCAACGTACTTCGGTCACTGATTTAGGTTGCTCACAGCTTTGAATAGCTTCAATCTTTGCTGGGTCAACAGATATTCCATGACTTGATACCACGTGCCCAAGGAATGCTACTTCCTCAAGCCAGAACTCGCATTTCTTCAACTTGACATAAAGCTTATATTCACGAAGCTTTTGGAGTATCAGCCTCAAATGTTGCTCATGATCTTCACGGGTTTTGGAATATATGAGGATGCAATCAATAAAGGCGACCACAAAGTGATCCAAATATTCCTTGAATACTCGGTTCATCATATCCATGAAGGCAGCAAGAGCATTAGTCAATCCAAAAGACATGACTAGGAATTCATAATGCCCATACCTGAAGTTCTCGAAGTCGTCTTTGGAATGTCATCGATTCTAATCTTCAACCGGTGATATCCGGAACGAAGATCAATCTTTGAAAAGAATTTGGCTCCTTGCAACTGGTCAAACAGGTCATCAATACGTGGCAATGGGTACCTATTTTTGATTGTGACATGATTCAACTCCCGATAATCAATACAAAGTCGCATACTCCCATCTTTCTTCTTCACGAATAGAACAGGAGCACCCCAATTAGAAGTACTAGGACGAATAAAGCCAATGTCTAACAATTCATGCAGTTGGGTCTTTAACTCCTGAAGTTCAATAGGAGTCATTTGATATGGGGCTTTGGAAATCGGTTTCATACCAGGTTCAAGGTCGATACAAAATTCAATTTCACGCTCTAGGGGTAGGCCAGGAAGTTCTTCAGGGAATACGTCAGAAAATTCATTAACAATAGAAATATCATTCAAAACTGACGTATTTTTGTTTAGATCCGTGACATGAGCTAAGAAAGCTTGACATCCATTTTTCAATAAACGAATAGCTTTATGGCTTGGAATAATAGTGATTGATTTTAATGGTTTGGTTACTTGAATTCGCATAATAGGTTGATTAGGAATATGAAAGCTAACAACCTTACGAAAACAATCAATTTTTGCATGATGAGTAGTTAACCAATCAATCCCTAGAATCATATCAAATGCAAGTATTTTCAAAGAAATAAGATCGACAGGTAACGTGCGGTTACCAATTTGAACCAAACAAGACTTATAAATAGTGGATGTAATGAAAGTTTCTCAAAACGGAGTTTCAACAGATAAGTCAAAGTCCAATTTCTCTGGAGTCAAATTTAAACGTTGAGCGCAAGTAGGAGAAATAAAAGAATGGGTAGAACCGGTATCAAATAAGGTATAAACTTCGCTAGAGTTTATGATAAGCTTACCCGTGATGACCTCGTTCGGGTTCCTTGCTTTCTGGGAGGTCACAACAAACGCTCTCTCTTGCACTACCGGCTTTGACTTTTCTAGGACGACCTTTGGTCCCTCCATCCAAGCTAGACTTGTCTTCGGTGCACGACAAAATCGGGCCAGGTGACCTTCCCTTCCATAGTTGTAACATTCTTTGGATGGCATCACACATTTGGGACTGATGTGTCCCTCTCCTCCACACTTGAAGCATATGATATGTGAAACCCCAGATTTTAAGAATAAAAATTTAATTTTCTCGAAATAATTTTTTATATTATGGTGTGGATTTGATATAATGTTATAGTTGTGGGTAATATTTATAAATTTTGCAAAGTATGCAAGTTGTCATATTATATTCGATTGGTCAGAAAATATTCTTTTTGTCGGAAATATCCGTACGACGGTACAATTATTGGTGGACCCCACAACAGAATTATTGTCGAATTGAGAAAACGACAAAAATATTTTTATGAAAATAACGGCGGAAGTTTTACCGTTAAAACTGTTGAACTACTCGGTAGTAAAAAAATACGATGTCTGGCGTGGTTGCATAGTATATTACGCGGTATTGATTATTGATGCTTATGTGATAAGTCAATCGGTTTTGTTTTATTAGTATTATTAACGTAATAAAAGCGGAAAAACTTTTTATATAAAATAGAATACTTTTATAAAGTTATTCGTTTTATTAGGCTAATAGTAAAATCTTTTTATATAAAAAAATGAATACTTTTATAAAGTTATTTATTTTATTAGACAATAATTAGATTAGATTATATTTTATTATGCATAGTATTGCATAGTGTCTGCATAGTATTTTGCATAGTAAAATCTTTTTATATAAAACAGAAAACTTTTATAAAGTTATTCGTTTTATTAGATTATAAATAGAATATATTATATTTTATTTAAAATATTTTGCTTTAATTATGGACCGTCCGATTAAAGTAAATCAATCTGGACCATTCATGAGTTAGTTACTATGCAATCAATTCTTCTATAAATAGAAGTTCATTCCTTCATTATTTTCTTACGAATTCACTGAAACTCTAGAGAGATAAACTGTAGAGAGAAAGAAGAAAATAATTCTGCTACTTAACCACTCTTATATCCAGTTTCTTTTACGGTAAGGGATATTATTTGTTGTACCCGTAAGGGGTATTATTTCTTTTGTATTCATGAAGAGAACTTCTGTTATTCCATTCTTTATTATTCTACATTGGAATAACTTTTATATCTGTGAGCAACCCTATACTTGGTGACATTCTTCTATTATTTTGTCTTTATTATTCTGTGGAATATCCCGTCTGTGTGTTTTACACCGGACTGGTTCAAATCTTTATTATCTTTGTTGGAATATCACATTCGTGTGTTTTACACAGGACTGGTTAAAATCTTTATTATTCTCGTTGGAATATCCCGTGGGTCCGTGTGTTTTACCAGGACCGGTTCCGTTATTATTATTCGTTGGAATAATGCATTTCATGCAAGTCCGCATACATGGTGATTTCTTTTGTTATTTCATTCTTTATTATACTCGGTTGGTTAAAGTTTTGACTTTTATACTCCATGAAATTAGTAGAATATCCTTGATATTTGCGCTTCATCCAAAGATCTTTTCATGGAAATATTCTTACGAGCATTCTTGAATTTTACTCTACAAAGAAGTATCATGTTGACAATTTGGACGTTATTGGTTCTGGACAAATTAATTCGTGAACTTGTTTTATTGAATTCTTATATCATTGTCATCATCCTCATGTTTATGTTATGTTGAAAGTCATCGTGGGCTCAGAAAGTGCATAGATGGACTTGGTATGATTATGACCAGAATTATTCGGTATAATCATGACCGTAGTAATGTTACAAATGATGTGGTAAAAGTCCTCATTGGTCGCGATTGCATTGATGGGACGAGTTGTTGGCATGATCATGACCATTGATGAATACACGAATGTCCTTGGCCCGTAGTGCATGGATAATTTGTGGTCGTGACCTAATGAATATCCTTGACCGTAGTAGTGCGTGGATGATGTGAATTATTTATTGTTTCGAGTCTCAAATGATAAAAGTGATGAAAAACCTTTTAAAACATAAAAGATAGTAGATTTTATTCTCTACTTGGCTCTTTTAATGGATTGCTTGTTCACCGCAGTTAAACTTAATGTCTATTGTATTTTATCAGTTTAACATTGTTGGAGACTAATGATAATTTATTCTCGCATTATCTTAGTCATAATATTTCTTCTTTGGGTTAGTTGAGCTCACCCTTTCTTTCACCTTTATTCTCTTCGTGAAATGAGAACGTAAATTTGAGACGAGTCGGGGAACGGAGTGATGGTCCGGATGATAGTATTAGCTAGTAGTCCTCACTATTCTGTTAAATAGTGTGACAATAAATGTAATGGGGATTTATTCTGAGAGTGAATATTGTCTAGAAGACAGTATTTGTATTTAAACTAATAGCTCTCTTGTTGTATAATTAAGATTGTATTTTTATTCTGTACCATGTATTTGACGACTCAAAATAGGTGATGTATACCTATTTTGGGGGCGTCACACATGACTCTAATAAAAATATAAAAAAATTAGAAAAAATAATAATAAATTGTTGAATTAAATACTTGGCCTTTATCACACCACAACCTATGTAATGTCTTATCACTTTAAAGCTCAAATGAAGCAATGGGGCTTAATTGCTATTGGAAGGGGGAACAACTGAACTTCACAATTTTGTAAACATCTCCTACATATAATGTCGGATTGACCCATCTCCATGTGAAACCAACACTTTTGCCTTTTTTTCTTTCAAACATTATACATTACATATATTCCCCTACAACAAAATTTAAGATTGATTAACATAAAATTAACTTTAATTAACTAATTAATACAGTATTAATACACATACTGATAAATGATTTTTTTAGGATTAATTACATATATTAGTACTTTTTAAAAAATAATTACAAAAACAAAACACCCATAAAATAATTACAAAAATATTACACTTTTTTTAATTTTATTTATAATATTACTATAATTATGAGTCCTTAATTTAAGGGATTAATGGTACTAATGGGACATGTTTTTTAAAATGCTTGATAACCGCAAGCATGTGTAGTACTCTTCGTTTTTGTATATTACCCTTTATACGCTAAAACCCTCTTTTCTCTCTCCTTCTGTGTTTCAGCAATCTCCATCGTTCTCGTCAGCATCGTTCTCGTCACCATCGTTTCAGTATTCTCCATTGTTTTTATCGAAGTTCATAGCCATTTCGTTTTGGTTTTCGTTTTGTTCGTCACCATCGTTGTACTCTATTTTCGTGATTACACAGTGTTGCAGTTGGTTTATTATTCTTCGGTATCGATTCTGGTCGTGTATATTTTTAGGTTAGCTATTTTGAAATAATTTAACGTATTATATATATTAATGTTGTTTATCAGTCGAATGTAGTATTGATTGTTGTGTGGGTTTGTGTTATTTTTTATGTTTTGTATAGAATGGTTGATCAAAGAAGAAGGATGGTAAGAGGAAGAGAATATTGGAGCGTGATTTCATCGAGGAAGTGAAGAAGTTTCTTTGTGGATATGAAGGGAAGGAAAAGGATGTATGTCGGAAATCGAGTAAGAATGAAAATAAATTTGGTGATACAAAGTGATATCAAGCATTTCGAAGTGCGATTAGATTACGAGCTCAGCGTTCACGTAGTTAAGGCCAAAGGTAAAGTGTTTATCCGAATATAATTCCAAACACGAAATTTAAAGGTGTGTTATTTTTAATTTTCATATGGTTACCATTATATAATTATTTGGTTACTTATTAGTATGTATTTGGGTATTGTAAACTTTTAATGATTTGGTTACTTATTAGTATGTATTTGTCATTTGTGATATTTTATTATATTATTGTGTTACTTTTATGGGTCAAGTTACTTATTAGTATGTAGTTAGTTCTTTGTGAATTTTATTAGTATGTATTTAGTTCTTTGTAAAATAATAATTATTTGGTTACTTATTTGTATGTATTTGGTTATTGTAAACTTTTAATGTTTTGGTTACTTATTAGTTTTTTTTTTTGGTTCTTTGTGATTTTATAGTTTAGTTATTGTTATATCGATTTTTAGTTCTTTGTATTTTTACAGTTTGGTTACTTATTTTGTATTGTTTATGCTTAGTTAATCCTAAATTTTTTTGCCTAGTATACATGTTTTAATAAATTGAGTTTAGTGTATAGGTTGTTTATGTATTGGTTACCATTAAAAATGGTTTGGTTACCACCATAGAATTATTTGGTTACTTGTTAGTATGTATTTTATTGGATTTAGTGTATAATCAAATTTTTTGTATAAATTTTGTTATATTGGTTATTAATAACTGTTCAATTCTGGTTTTGTGTATTTACAGTTATGGGATCTTTATTATGAGGAATGCAACAGAAGATTCACTGGAAAAGTAATATATTGGTGTGACATGGAAGTCCCCATAATTATTGCCAAGAAATTGAATGAAAGTCAGCTGGAGAAGTTTAGGGCAACATGTTTTGGAAATTTTTTGGAGTTTGGTGAGCATCAAATGTATTCATGATTATTCACCATGCTCTTGTAAAGGAGGTTCACCAAAGGGATGATGGTGAGATGTGGTTTTGTTTGGGGAGAAAAGGGTTAGGTTTGAAATTTTTTGAGTTTTGTCGATTTACGGGTTGAGATGGCAAGACAATGATGATATAAGTGCATATAAGTGCATGCAAAATCGATTATTGAAAAATATTTTGGGATGTGAAGTTGTTCTTTCGTAGTAGTATAGGTAGGGTATTAGGAAGGCGGTTTTTGATGATGATGACGAGGCTATTAGGATGTCATTTTGATTTTTTGGTGTTTAATTTTATTCTTTCAACAGTTTCTGAAAATTTTGTTGATGTTGCAATGGTAAATTTTATATGTTATGGTGATGTTAGTAGTTTTCCTTGGGGGAAAGTTACGTTTGAAATGACAAAGTATTCTTTGTCAAATGCATTGAAGGGGCATATATAAAGAAAGGAAGGAGTGGTGGTTCAACATATAATTTCTACAAGGACCATTATATTAAATTGTATAAGTTGAATGGTCTTCCATATGTATTTCAAGTGTTTATGTTTGAAACAATTTCAACTTTCAAAACTCGCGGTATATACAGAACGATTTAACATCATCGGATGTCCGCTTATGTAGATGGAAGGAGCTTGTGAAGTCCCCTTCAAATGACAAGTTGAATGAGCTAGTATTACATTGCGGGCGGTATGCGATTTACTATTAAGAATGCAATTTGTTACCTTTAATTAATTATTTGGTTCTTGATTATTCATGTGAAGTTTACTCTTAACATTGTTGTTGGTTACTAGAATATACAGTTTGGTTACCTTTATATATTTAGTTGGTTAATGATTTATATATATTTGATTAACAATATATATGTTTTTGTTTATTTATTTTATATTTTTTTATTATTGTAAGTGTATAATGTTTGTCGGATGTTATACTAAAGTGTACTTATTGTTTTTCAAATTTGAGGGTAAAAAGTTTGATTCCCACAGACGATGAGAATGAACGTCTTGATTTGGGGTGTTTCAGTTTTTCGATTGGGAGGGATGCTCACAAGAATGTTGAAAAGAAGTCAAGGATGACAACATGGAAGTGATATATCGGTCATTAAAGATGCAATTGATAACAGTTCACGGTAGTTGGAGAAAAAAGTTTTGAAATTAAGAAAGGCGTTGTAAACGCATGCAAAATATGATATGAAGATTTTACATGTTCAACTATGTAGAGACTTTAGATTAATTATAAGAGATGAGTTACGGGGATAAAAGATGGTGGGGTCAAAGAAGTTGATGATGATTACGATGAAGAGTCCGATTCGATGAGGGTGGTGATCTTGATGATCTTGATGAAGCCGATGATTCCGATGAAGTCGATGATGTTGTTGATGAGCATGCTGGTGAGGTTGGTGATGATGGTTTGAAAGCTGATGAGGTTGGTGATGATGGTTTGAAAGATGATGAGAAGAATGATGAATTTGTAAATGAAGCTGGAAATGAAGGTGATGATGTTATACTTGAAAACCGTCATGTTGTTGATGATGTTAAGGATGTTATGGATAAAAACAAATCACGTTGTTGAGGATGTTGTTGAGGAGGTTGTTGAGGATGTTATGGTCAAGCCCGTCATTTTGTTGAAGATGTTGTTGAGGATGTTGGTGATGTGTCGATTTTGTTAAGAAAGAAGGATGATAATGAATCCGAAAGTATGGTAATGAAGTTGAACTTGATGGTATGGTTGAAGAACATCATGAAATAATAAGTAATGTTGTTCAAGAAATTGTTAAGGTTAGACTTTTTTTGTTTGTTTTGTTTTGTGTTAGATGTCTTTTTTTTTCATTTTTTTAATGATCAATTGATTGTTTTGTATTTTGAACAGACTGTTAAGAATGATGTTGACATGCCAACTTTTGACATTTTAAGCCAATGTACGGGGAAAGAAATTGTTGTTTATGTTGCTGTTGAGGTTAGTGTTATAACTACATGCCAACCTTTTTTTTTTACATGCTTTAGATTTTGGTTACTGTTATACCATTACATGCTTAAGGTTTTGTTTACTATTTTAATTTTACTCAGTATCCAACTCATAAATATATAGTAACCATTACAATTTTCATAGTAACCAAAACAAAGATTAGTTAAGAACAAGTATAATGTTTCATAGTAACTAATAATGCATTAGACGAAAAGAATTAATATAGCATTAGACAAAGATAATGTTACCAATACATAATTAGTTAGTAATAAGTATAATTTTTATGGTAACCATTATTGCATTAGATAAAGAACAATACAACATCGATTTTTATGTGAAAATATAATTGTTTTCGTTACATTTTCATCATTTGTAAAAGGGGAAAAGTTTGAGGCGGAAAACAAATCAGTATTGGATGAGATGGTTTTGACTACCCGATATATATAGTCGGTGTGATGAACTGGAGAAGAGCGTCGATAGAGTAAGTGGCAGACCTGTGCGTGAACATTTAAAAAGTGCTGTTCTACGGTCTCCATATACAGTAACATTTGGATCGGCTGGGTTATCATCTAATGCATCGGGTCCTAGTCAAAGAGTTGTTGTTATTTCTGCATTTCCCAAGGTTTGCATGGAGATGCCATCCATATTTGAAGGGGCATTGTTTGAACAGTGGTTTAAAATAGGACTTAACAACAGGAAAAGGTTTGTTTTTTTACTGTTAACAATGCTATAGTTTTTTTATGAAACAAATAAATTTGCTTTTGGGTAGTGTGTATATTAACATGGTGATTGTTAATGTCAACGTGTATACTAATATATTTTTATATTGAAGGACGGACAAATTTCCTGGGAAGAATGACATTATCGAACCTGCATTTGAATTTGGGTCTATTCCAATTTCATCTAAAATGTGGTTTTATAAATTAAAGACTCCTGGTCAATGGTTGAAACAACGATGTGAGAGTTTTTTTTTTAAAATTATGTTTCTATATTTATGGTTACATTATTTATTTGTTTAAGTAAATAGCTTTAATAAAGTGTTGGTTAATGTCATATATCTCTGTTTTATTCTTTGTATATATGATCGCTTTTGTTATTATTATATTACTGTTTGGTTACTAGTATACAACTATTTGGTTACTATTATATAATTGTCTAGTTACTATGATATATGTTTTATAGATGTTTTGGTAACCAACATATAAATTGATATGTTACTATTTAAACATGTTTTGTTTGCTATGATATAAATTGTTGGTTATTGTTATATATCTGTTTTGTTATTATTATATTATGTTTGGTTACTGGTATACAACTATTTGGTTACTATTATATAATTGGCTGGTTACTATGATATATGTTTTATATATGTTTTGGTTACCAACATATAAATTGATATGTTATTATTTAAACATGTTTTAGTTCTTTATGATATAAGTGGTTAGTTTACCGTTATATATATCTGCTTTTGTTATTATTATATTATGTTTGGTTACTAGTATACAACTATTTGGTTACTATTATATAGTTGTTCAGTTACTATGATATATGTTTTATATATGTTTTGGTTACCAACATATAAATTGATATGTTACTATTTAAACATGTTTTGGTCTTTATGATATAAGTGGTCAAGTTCTTTGTATATAATTTGTTTTTTATTATTGTCATATACTGTTTTGTTACTATCATATTCTTGTTTTTGTTAATATAGTACAACTTTTTGGTTAATATTATATAATTGTTTGGTTACTATCATATATGTTAATATGTTGATATATAAACATGTTTTAGTTACTTATGATATAAGTGGGTGGTTCTTGCTATATATAACCTGCTTTTTATTATTGCTATATAACCTGTTTTTTTGTTACTATTATATTATTGGTTGGTTACTATGTTACAATTTGTTTGGTTACTATTATATAATTGTTTGGTTCTTATCATATATATTATATATATGTTTTTGTTACCATCATATAAACCGATATGTTGATATATAAACATGTTTTGGTTCTTATGATAAAAGTGGTTGGTTCTTATCATATACTGCTTTTGTTATTCTTGCTATATAACTTTTGTTACTATCATATTCTTTGTTTTAGTTACTATGTTACAACTGTTTGGTTACTATTATATAATTGTTTGGTTACTATCATATATATATATATATATATGTGTTGGTTAGCATCATACATGTTTTATGTTTTTTTTCTTCAAATTATGTTTTTATAATTATGGTTACATTATTTAGTTGTTTAAGTAACTAGCGTTAACAGTGTTGGTTACATTGATTACATAATGTTATTTTTCAACACTATTATATATATATATATATATATATATATATTTGTTCAAAGATATCAATGTTGCATTATATTACTTAGTCAGAATTTGGCGGACATTACGATCATTTGTGTATATAAGGGCAACGACTACGGATTGTTGGTTCCATGCCAAGATGACCTCTCTTTTTGAAGAGTATACAAGAAAAAATTCAGATAAGAGTGTATTGTCTGGGGAGGGTGATGTTGCTGAGTACATTCATGGACTGTTTATGGATGTCAACACACCATGGAAAAATGTTGACTATGTTTTGTTCCCCATACATATGTCATCACCGGACCATTGGTTTTTGTTAACATTTGATGTGCATCGTAGACGCCTAACATTTATAATTCTCTGCTACAAATTGACCCAAAAGGAAATCCATGCAAACAAAAATCATGGATGTTTGTGAACCGTATATATTTATTCTTTCCACTTTATTGCGCAAGATTGGATTTTGGAGAGATAGGAGTGACATTGACTTTTAGCAAATGAACCATATCGCAATAAGGAGGAAGATGACATAATTGAGTTAGAATTTGCAGAGTCGGTTGCCCTGAAGTGGAGGGGTAAGGGTTGCATTGTTTACAAATTTTGAATTATTATATTTAATTATTTTGGTTTCTTGTCATCTAACCTGCTTTTGGTTACTATGTTGTAAATGTTTGAGTTCTTGTATAAACCGATATGTGTTATATATAGGTTGATTCTAGTATTGATTTTGGTTATCTTTTGTGCATTTATACGTTGATTGCGGGTTGTTCACAATTTGTTTTCTTGAGCATGTCATTCATCGGAAGATTGATGAAATTCTATTCCATTCCAGATGCATGCAATATCGAAAGAAGTTATGTACAAACCTATATATGCATGCAAGGAACAAACAATTGGAGGGATATGAGGGTGATGAGAGAATTTCGGGAAGATTTGTTCTAGATTTTGATTAGTTCGAGATATTGTTGTGTTGTAAATTATGAATTATGTTATGTATTTTTATTTTTTAATATACACAACAATTTTGTATGGTTCATTAAGGATGATTCTTGAATCTTATATAGATGGGATTTCATATGTTATTATAATATCGTTTTGGAATTAATTTTGTGTGTTGTTGGTATTTGATTCGTTTTTAATTGTGTGTTTTGCTACATTATTTTGAAATGTACGAGTTGGTAACCAAATATATATAAAAGGGTAACCAAATTAATGTTTTGAGTAAATAACAGAGATGTACAATATTGTTTCAGGACATATAAGCTGTTGTGAAATATATCGGGACATATAATATCTTTGTTTGGGACATATATAATGTAGATGTACAATATTGTTTCAGGACATATAACTGTTGTTAAATATATTTTTGAGATGTTCAATTAGTATCCAAATTGTTATATAAGAGTAACCATTTGACTTTATGTTAGTAACCAAATAATTTACAATTTATATTTACAATATTTGTCAAGTGAACAGTGTACTTTTGTGGGTTCCCATTTGTATTGGCAACTCATAATGAATTCAAAAATCAAATGCTTTAATCAATAAAAATGTTGGTTATTATACAAAATCAAAAATGCTACCATCTATGTGGTTTATGGTTAATGATAGTAAACAATTATATATACATGTATCTACACTCTTAATATAAATGCATTATATCGTGGTTTTTTGGTCTTAAAAGCCGGTGGATTATTGCGAGTTTTCTGTTGTGTCCTTTCTCTTAGCACTCTCTCGCATTTGTTTTGAATTTTGATTTTAGATCCGTGTTTGTACCTCCCTACTTTTGGTCTTCCAAATTTGGTCTTCTTGTGTTTGGTGGTTTTACAACCATGTTTCTTACTTTTCCGTACATCCCAGCTTTTTTCTTTGTCATCTAACGGCATAATTGAAATTTGAATATGTGTTGACCAAAGTTGTTTTATAGTATTTTTTTGAGCAAAAATCATAACAGCTCAAATTTCTCTTGCTCATAACAGCAGCAGCATGCGGACATGGCATCTCATGGTACTGAAATTTTCCACATGTGCATGTCCTTTTGTCGATGTCCACAATATATTATTTGACGACATCGTAAACAGTAAAAATCACCAAGTTTGATGTCTCAACCTACATCACAAATTAACTGTTGTTAGAATATAGTACAACTGGAATCATTTTCATTATCTGAAAAAAGAATACGTATTAAAGTAAACAACTCAATGTTATAATTACAAAACAAGTAACTAAAAGAACTAACTTAGCACTAACATTATAATTATACAGAGTAACCAAATAAACATCAGTTAGTAACCAATATAATGATACTATCAATAACCAACTCAGCAGTAATATTTTAATTATTAAGAGTAACCAAACAAGTATCACTTAGTAACCAATATAATGATACACAGTAACCAACTTAGCAGTATTCGGTAACCATTGTAATGATATGCATTAAGCAATTAAGTATTAATTGACAACCAATACATATAATATTTCATAGTAACCAAGTAACCATTAGCCAGTACACAAGTTATTATTAGTTAGTAAATATTATAGTGTATACAAAGAACCAAATCGGCATTAGGACAAAGAAACAATTCAACACTATAGTAATATTTTGCAGTAAAAAAATAGTATTAATAAGTAACCAGTACAATGATACACAGTAACAAACTCAGCAGTGTCAATTAACCATTATAATGTTTTGCAATAAGCAATTAGGTATTGGTTAGTAACCAATATAATATTACATAGTAACCAAGTTATTATTAATCAGTAAACAAGTCAGTATTAGTCAGTAAACATTATAGTTTAACACAGTAACTAAGTCAGCCGTAGTCAGTAAATAATTCAACATTAATTAGTAATATTATGTAGTAATCAAGACATCATTAGTCAGTAACAAATACAATATAAAAATTAATGCAATAAATTATAATTTGTATTTGTTACCTTAAGTTTCCTTGATTTAATGATATTAGATTGCAATCTTTCTTCAATTTGTTGTGGAAAGTGTTGTGAATGTTGATAGGTCATTGCTTTTGTTTGTGAAATACCATCTTTGAACCAGAAAACGTAGGCATTCAATCATTGATGCAACTGGAAGATCCCTAATCATCTTAATTGCGTTGTTAATAGATTCGGCGGTGTTTGAAGTCATTGTTGAGTATCTAACTACATGATCCCATGGAACTGGTGCACTTTTCCAACTTGACCTCTTCCTCCAAATATATCCTTATTCGAGGATCAATGACATCAAGTTCAAACCATGTGTTTGTTGAATTGTTCAATGTTGTATGCTCTACATGCCCTGTTGTAAGATCATTTTAAGTTCTTCTCTCTCTTTTGAATCTATTTTTATATTTTTCAATTATATGGTATATGCGGGAAGCATGCATGACATCTGAAAACACATAATTCAGTCCTTGTATTATGGCTTCATGTCTATCTGAAACAATGCATTGGCCTTCCCTTAATGCACAAGCAGTTCTTAAATTCATGAAAAACCATCTCCATGATAATTCATTTTCGCTGTCAACCACTGCAAAAGCAATCGGAACAATGTTTCGGTTTGCATCTTGTGTGCTTGCTATCAGTAGTGTCCCCCCGTAAGTTGATTGTATGAATGTGCCATCGATTACAATAATTGGAAAGCAATGATGCCATGCTTGAATGGATGCTCCAATGGCAAAGAATAAATATTTGAAACTAGCATTTGATTCCAACTCAAGAGCTGTGACGGAACCTATTATGAAACATCAACATTATCAATAGAATTATAAGTAGTATAATGCTACAAAATAACCAAGACAGCATTAGATAGTAACCAAATTATTGTCATACAGTAACCAAGACAGCATTGGACAATATAATTTTATACAGTAAACAAGACAAGAGTAGACAGTAACCAATGTACTTAATGTCAGTATCCAAGACAACATTAGTCAGCAACCAATTATCCAAACATTAGGCAGTAACCAAAACAGTAAGGAATATATTGTTATACAGTAACCAATCAATAACCAATATATTGTTACACAATCAGTAACAATATATTGTTACACAGTAACTAATACAAACATTAGTCAGTAACAATAAAACTTTAGACAGTATAATGTTACAAAGAAACCAAGATAGCATTAGACAAGAAACCAACATATTTGCTTACAAAGAACTAATACAAAGATTAGATAGTATAATGTTTCGATAACCAAAGACAAGATTATACGAGAAACAAAGATAATCTTATCTGATTACTAAGATATCATTTTGCAGTAACAACAAATAAGAAAGCAGAGAAAGAAACAAGGTAGCATTAAACAGTAACCAACATATTGTTTTAAAGGAACCAAGACAGCATTATACAGTAAACAACATATTGATATACAGTAACAAAGATATCATTAGCAATTAACAAACAGTTTTCATTAGACAGTAACCAATGTATTTGCTGAGTAAACATTAATATAAAAAATCAGTAGAACTCATTTAAAATTATAAATATGAGGTAGGTAACCAATGCACATTATAGCAACCAAATCAGTTGAATTGAGTAATCAACTAATCATGAAAAATAATAATGTGTTTTAAATTGTTACCTGGATTTGTTTTCTGCAGCATGTGTAACCATGATGGGATCAATGAGTAGTCGTGTGTATTTCCTCTTACCTTTTCTAACGCTTTCTCCTTCGATCTCCATGCTTTTTGGTGAGAGATAGACACATTATATTCGTCATCATGTCCTCGATAATAATATCGGTTGGTGTGTATATTTTCTTCAAATTTGTTAATTTATGCATTATGCATTAAATTTTACCAACTCACTATTTGCTTGTCCGTGGTCTCCCAAAGAATACGTTGATCGAACACATGTGAATGTCATTGAATTCCCTCACCTTGAATGACAATCGGTGGTTTTGAATACTTGATGCTCTCATCTTCCATTTGCAATTTTCATCATCTACACACACTACTAAGACAAAGTCTCTACGACTGTTCGTTGAACTTTGTGTTGTCTGTTTTTCTTGATTGAATGCAGCCTCATTGATTGTGATAGGATTTTTTTGTCTTTGTAGGTTTGATGTAATTTTACTTCACGTTCATTCGGATCTGTTATTACATCATCATATCGTCCTTCTGTGTATGATTTGTCATGTTGTCTGTCTCGTTGTTGTTCCATAATTTCCATTGCAAGCTGATCAGCATATTGCGTTCCAATTTGGCAATCTTGTGTTGCTAGTGGAACTAGTGCTGAATTCCCTTGTGTTGATCTGATTGGCGTTACATCTTGAACAACAGATTCTTCTATATTTGTCAAGTTATGCAAGATTGTTGTGCGGCCGCTTCTTTTTTCAATATCTATAATCAGTGGGAATTTTCCTTGTTCATCAGATTTTCTACTGACTTCAATAAAGAATCTCAAGGTTGCTTCATCTGATATACAGATCGGTGGAATGTTGAGTCTAATGTGAAATTTAATCGATAATGTTGTTTTGTTTGTGTCTATCTGTAATGCAATGCATATCATGTTTTGCATTTCTCTGAACGAACAAGTTGATGGAACTAATATGCCGGTAACTTCAAAGTTGGTGTATTGGTTACTATCGGTCCATGTACCGTTGAAATAAAGCACAACAAGAATCATCTCCATTGTCTGAAAACAGAATAAGTCTTGTAAAGTAACCAAATCAATGTTAACCAGTAACCAAATTATATAATGTTAGTAATCAGAGAAAGAAACACATTAGTACATTCATTTACAATGGAAACAATCAGTTTAATTTTATTTGTTAGCAATTAAATTATGATAGTTGTAAAAAGGTAACCAATGTAGCCAATTAGTTTCCATCATAATAAAACAAACCAATATAAATTAATCAAATATTGCACAAAGAATCATAACAACATTATACAAGAACAAAATCCAATGTAGACGATAAGAAACACATGTTTAGTTAGTAACCATAAAATAAAAACATCATTCATTTAATTGTTATAGTGAAAAAACAACCAAAGATATAGAGGGTTTGTGGGCGGTTAAAAATAATTGTTGTAACCAATGTAGTTAATAAGTAAACATTAATATAACCAATGTAGTTAACAAGTAACTATTAATATAAAAATATAAGTATAAGTATAATTAGATTAATGCGATTACCGATTCAAAGATTAATGAGTATCCATTATATTTTTACATAGTATCCAAATCAAGATTATTCAAAAGAACCAATATAATGTTAAGCAAAGAACCAACTCAAAGATTAGTCAAGAAACATATACATATACATATACATATACATAGGTAACTATATACATTTAATTGTTCTATAACCATATATATAACCATAGGAATTTGTAGTAACTATATGTAAATATATACATATAATTTTATAATTTATACACCTCAATATTGATAAAGAACCAATACAATATAGTCAATGAGTAACCTCAATTATAAAAGAATATAAATTTGTAATCTTACACAAGAATCAAATTGAAGACTATAGAGTATCCGTTATAGTTTTTATATAGTAACCAAATCGTAATTAGTTAGCAACCAATATATCAAAGTCAACATTAGTCAAGAATTAATTCATCATTTTTATTAACAATTCAAAGATTGTTCAAGAATATTATACAATAAACATTATAATTTTAAACAAAGAACCAAATCAAAGAATATGCAAGAACCACAATAAAGTTACCCAAGAATCAAATCATCATGAATCATTAGAATCAATATATTGTTACATAGTAACCTATGAAGCATTAGACAAGAAACTAGCTTATTATTAGATATTATAATGTTACAAAGTAACCAAAACATTATTAGACAAGAACTAACATAGCTTCACACAAGAACTCAAGACAACATTAGACATTATAATGTTACAAAGTAACTAAGATAGCATTAGACAAGAACAAAATATATTGTACATCATAACCAAGATATCATTAGACAAAGAACAAGACAAAGACCTTTGAACAATATAATGTTATCTGAAGAACCAAAACAACAATAAGCGATAATTCGTGATTGCATAAAGAATAACCAATGTTTATGATGAGTAACCATTAATATAAAAATTCAGTAAAGGTAACTATATGCATATGAACTTTAAACTCACATACCTCAGAGTTTAGATTTGTATCGAAGTTGCTGTGATATTGTTTTTGGTTACTGAACTTGAAGTAGATGTTGATTTTGTATACTAGTTCGTCTTCTCCGATCTTAGATGTTTGTCGCGCAGAGTTGAGTCGAAAGGCAATCGTCGACAGAAGATTTGGCTTTCTCCGATATCAAAGTTGCATGTTGATGTTGCTGTGATTTTTTTTGGTTACTGAACTTGAAGTAGATGATGATTTTGTATACTATTTCGTCTTCTCCGATCTTAGATGTTTGTCGCGATCTCAGAGGTGAGTTGAAAGGCAATCGTCGGCAAAAGATTTGGATTTATCAGATATCAAAGTTGCATGTTGTTCGGTTGCTTGAATTTAGGAGCGGTTAGTGTTAGATAGACATATTTGGTAACTGACGTGTGCGTGATGTTACCAACTTTATTGTTGTGTTGTTTTATTTTTGTAATTATGTTTTGTGTGTTTTATTTTTGTAATTATTTTCTAATTGTTGTATATTAGTGTTAAGGACCCATTTTTTTATGCGTGTCAGTATTATATTGATCAATTGATCAACTTATTACTCCATCCGTTCCTAAAAGATTGTCGTTTTAGGAAGTAATTTTTGTTCTAAAAAAATTGTCGTTTTGAGTTTATCAATATACATTAGCTATTTTTTTCATACTTTACCCTTACTTAAAGCTTTCTTATATTTAAAGTTTTCTTCCCTTCCCAATGATTCTTATTCAATTTAATGCTATAATCCAAGTAGTAATTGGTTGAATAAGAAGTAATTGATTGAATTGAATAAAAAATATTGGGAGGGGAATAATTGGTTGAGACAATTAATAAGGGTAGTATAGTATTTTCGCTAGGTATTAATTATATTTCTTAATCTGTGTGCATTAACATTAAACGATAATCTTTTAGAACAGAGGAAGTATAAAATTAATTTTATAATAACCGAATCCACAAATTTTGCTAAGAAGGTATCCACAAAATTATATTATATATACTACTATATTACATATATATATATTTATAGATTTAAATATAAATTATTATTTTAAATTGTTAATTTTTTTTATTTCACTGATTGACCTTTTATTTTGTTTTTTCAATCAAGACATTCGAACTCTTCATTTTTTTTTACTTCAGTTCAATTGAAACCATCATATCATTAATTGATTAAGTGATAAGGTTACATAGGATATCAGTGCTATGTATTTAAAAAAATATTATTCATAAAATTTGTAAATATTAAAATATATTTCATTTTATTCGCTAAGATGATATAATGTGGAGTAGTAACACACTAGATAAATTATCTAAATGTTTGTTTAAAATAACATAATTTAGATTAAATGAATGATACATGGTGACATTTAAGTTTAACAATGAAAATAGCAACAGACAAACGGTGGCGCGTAGTAAGCGAGCGCGTACGGAAGTTCATCTCCCGCCTCTACCAAGAAGAGGTAAGGCTAATCCTTCCACGCATGCAATGATACTTCTCCATCTTGGACGCACTCTCTCTCTCAAATAGCCCCTTCTGCACTTTACAGGACACGACACGTGTCTCTCTTACTCTCTCCCGGATTGGGTGCGTACTGCGCTCCCGGAACCGTACAGTGACAGCTGAGAGGAAGAAGAAGATTTTTAAGTGAGACTGCAGTAGGAATTTTGCTGTTTTAGTGCTTTTTTGATTTTTAAAAATTTGTTAGTTCTAAAAATCACAAGTACGGTTTCAGAATCAGCATATTCACTTCCTGCTAAGAGCTCATTATTTGCTGAAGTATGTATTTACTATTTGTTATTACGTAATCTGATTTATTTATCATCTTTAACTCCTCTATTTTCCCAATTGTAAGATCAATAATGAATTTGTTCAAATTATTAGAGTTCATACTGTTTTAATTGAATTGTGGGTCTTTCTGGGTTTTGTCTGGTTTGTTAAAACTTGGTTTTTATCTTAGGGGATTCAAACAGATGAGGTTAGAGTTTTTTTTTTCTTTGCTAAATAGTTTGAGTTGATTCTGATAATTCTTTTGCATTTGAATTACATTTACAGAACTATCCAGAGATTGCTACCATAGTCCTGAGTGGAGATAAATATTTTGCAAGTTTTAATTTTGGATAGTTATTGTTGAAGTTGAGTCCTGTGTTTGGATTTGAAGGTTGCCTATAGTTGTGAAAATTACCCAGATGAGTGTTTTGGCAATTCTGGTTTGTGGGTGTGTTTCAGTTTGTTGTTTGCATTGATGGGTTGTGTTTATTCAAGAGATTGTCTTGGTGAGATTTGCATACCCAAAGATGTCAAGGTTAAAGAAAGTGGTAATGTGAGAGCAGCTGAGATTGGAGTGTTCTCACCTGTTACTTCGGATGGGGAATATGAAGAAACCAGAGATCAATTGAATCAATTGAGGGACCCTGAAGCTGGTAGGTTGTCTAGGGTTTCATCACAGTTTCTACCTCCTGATGGGTTCCGAACTGTTAAGGTTCCTACCGGGAGTTATGAATTACGGTATTCATATTTATCTCAGCGAGGTATTATCCTGATGCACTTGATAAAGCTAACCAGGACAGTTTTTGTATTCACACTCCTTTTGGGACAAATCCTAATGACAATTTCTTTGGTGTTTTTGATGGGCATGGAGAGTATGGGGCTCATTGTTCGCAATTTGTTAAGCAGAAATTATGTGAAAATTTGCTGAGGAATAGTCAGTTTCATATGGATGCTGTCAAGGCATGTCATTCTGCTTTCTTAAAGACAAATTTGCAGTTGCATGATGATGCTTTAGATGATAGCATGAGTGGGACGACAGCAATTACGCTATTGGTTCGGGGTAGGACCCTTTATGTTGCTAACTCTGGTGATTCTAGGGCTGTTATAGCTGAGAGGAGAGGGACAGATATTGTGGCTGTTGATCTATCAATAGATCAAACTCCATTCCGGACTGATGAACTTGAGCGTGTTAGGCTTTGCGGAGCTAGAGTTCTTACAATGGATCAGATTGAAGGGCTGAAAAACCCAGATGTACAGTGTTGGGACACTGAAGAAGTTGATGATGGTGATCCTCCTAGATTATGGGTGCAAAGTGGGATGTATCCTGGTACGGCTTTTTCAAGAAGTATTGGTGATTCTATTGCTGAGACAATTGGGGTTGTTGCAAACCCTGAAATTGTGGTTTTTGAGCTTACAGCTGATCATCCTTTCTTTGTGATTGCTAGCGATGGGGTGTTTGAGTTCCTTTCTAGCCAAACAGTGGTTGACATGGTAAGGTATTCTCTGCCTTCTTTAGTTTGAATGCTTAAGCAATATCAAAAAGTTATTTTGCTTGATTTGTGTAAGTGTTAACTAATGGATGTTACTGTTATGTCTGTATCAATTCTATCCAGTAACATAAGTGCTTATGACTTTTTGAGTCTCTCTCTCTCTCTATATATATATATATATATATACACACACACACACACACACACACACACACACACACCATATATGTAATCTGTGCGTTATGTATGACATAATCTATGATGTATATAGCATTTATATCCTATTAGGTTCACTTACCCTCTTTTTTAGGTTCAATGCTAAATAAGCAAATGCTTAACTTACAATGCATGCTTCTGGATCAATGATGTGTATGTTTGATACTATAGTTTTGAGTCCCATTATTACGCTGCAACTAAGTCAAATAATCCTCACCGGCCACCCCATCACCCACTCCCAACACAGTGCTTCGTAGAGTTAGCCGGTCACAAAGTTCTCTTGATTTCCCTGCCCTTGGTCTCATTTCTGTATAGATGTACCTGTCAAAAAAAAAACTCTATACTGATGGTGGATGTATGATGTTAGATGCGCTTGTCCAATGTATGATGTAAACTTTTAGGAAGTTTAACTTATTAAAGAAACACTTTTAAGAAGTTTAAAAAGAGATTGTAAAAGAAAAAAAATTACTTCTTCGACTACTGCCCCTTCTAGAGTTATGGATAGACCTTCTTAATCACCCCTATCACCGAAAATCCTACCTTCATAAGCCAAGTCCTTGCCACATTCGAAGACTCACTTCTAGCAGCGTAAGAGAGCCCAAAGTAGTCAATTACCTGTCTTGGATAATATTCAAAGCCCTTGTGAAAGGGCCCAGGCCTCACCCTTATTTTATTAATTGAAGCCGAAACTTTTACACATTAACTATTCCTTCAATTAATTTTAAACCTTTCATTACCTTCTAGCTGTGGAACACAATGATATAAGCCAGAAGGGAAAGATCTTTCTACCATTCCCTACATAATTTTTGTAGTCTAGCATGCAGGAAATTCTTGTTGCACCCTTGTCCTGTAACAGATAAGGAATAAAAATCATCATATAAGTAATATACTGAGGGAAGAGATGGAGGAACAATGAAAGGAAGTTGCTTCTAAGAAAGGGGTAAGAGGATATTTCAATTTCTTCCAAATTGTTTAGCCATTTGAGTTTTACGAGTTGATTTGTAGTTTATGGGTTCCAGTAACAAGTTTTTCATAATTTCATTATTTCTGTTGGTTTAGAGGCTCTTTTAGTTGGGGAGAAATTAACAATTTCGGGGCTCGGGCATGGTTCTGCCACTTTCTAACTCTCTTAATATAAGGCCGTATATTTTTTGTATGTGTATATGAAACATATCAAGAAAAATTATCAAGTTTGTCCCTTTGTCTTCCTTTTTTGTGGCTTTGGTGTTAAAAATATAGGCTTTAGCTATGTGTTCCTCTCTCTCTCTCTCTCTCTCTCTCGCTCTCTCTCTCTACTCTCATTTGTGACTAAATGCATTCATTTTGCCTTCGTGGTTGTTTTCACTTTTCAGCATTATGACATTTAGTGGATGCTTTTGATTCAGATTATGTTCCATGCAGCTCTTAGTTTTGTGTTTCCAACATGAAAAGTTATGAGTCACTTGGTCGTGTTTTAGAATATATAGCAAATTTTCTTCTCAACCATGGGGAACATTATTGCAACATGTCTTTTCTCTCAAATCCTCTATTAGCCATTAGAGTTTCTAATGATGTTACTGAACTTCTAGGTTGCAAAATTTAAGGATCCCCGTGATGCTTGTGCCGCAATTGTTGCTGAATCTTATCGACTTTGGCTGCAGTATGAAACTCGTACAGATGATATTACTGTAATAGTTGCGCACATCAGTGGGTTAGCAGATGTAAGAAAGCTCATGTACTCAATCTATTAAGCCTATTTATATTCTTTTAATCTCTGCTAATTTGTTATTTACTTTTTTTGAGTTATTTCATTTAAGAGTAATTGTTTTTTGTGCCAGATGGCTGTTGGTCAATCGGCAAGTTATGGTGCTGTTTTAAGACCTTCAATCCCTCAATTTGTAGAGCTTTCAGGATCAGAGTCTCCTTTAACCATGGGCTGGAATTCTAGGTACCAGCGTGCGAGGCAAGATATATCAAAAGCACGTCTTCGTGCCATTGAAAGCTCTTTAGAGAACAGGAAAGCATGGGTTCCTCCTCCTCCAGGCCACAGGAAAACTTGGGAAGAAGAAGTAAGTACTTAGATAACTTCTTTTCTTGCATTCAGCACAACTTGGTAAACGCAAATCGAAGTTTCAATGCCTTGCACTTTCTACCTTTATACTTAACTAATAATTTCATATCAATTTGTACAGGTACACATTGAGCGGGCTTTGCATGATCATTTTCTTTTCAGAAAACTTACTGATTCTCAGTGTCATGTTTTATTGGACTGCATGCAAAGAATTGAGTTTCAATCAGGCGACATTGTGGTGAAACAGGTAACTTACATTATAGAACTTATAAATCTTTTTATTTTTTATTTTTGATAGTCCTTCAGGCTTCAGCTGTTGTGACTTGTGCCTGATATGGAAATTATAGAAAGATGCTTATGAACTTAATAATAATAAAAAAAAGAGATAAGAAAAAGAAGAAGAAATAAGTTTACGATGAATTCTTATTGACTAATTTCCCAAAAAACCTCTGAATATGGCAGTGTTTTCTTCAAGTTGTAAGTATCAAAGTAATGAGGTTATGATGGCCATCTGGATTGATCAAAAAAGAAATGAGAGAAGCATGGCCATTTGAATCATGATGGCCATCTGGACTGATCAAAAAAGAAACGAGAAAAGCATGGCCATTTGAATCATAAATCTGCGTTACCACTTAAGATGCTTATATATACATTGAGAATCCTGGAGAAGCTATAGATTCCTAGTACATGATCAAAATACCATTTCATAGTGCTTTTTCAATCGGGTCTAGCGTTGTGGGTGTAGCGTTTTGGGTCTACCGTACTGTTGTTGGTGTAGTGTTGTGGGTGTAGCGTTGTGGGTACCGTTGTGAGTCCACCGTTGTGGGTCCACGCCGTTTGCGGGGGGGATAAGGTATATATATCCAACCTTCAACATTATCTATGCACAAAGTGGCTATCCTGTACTTGGTTAGTAGTCTCAAACTTGGCAGCCTTAGCACGTGAGAATTACTTGTTCCCGTCATATGGAAGTGAACTTACTCTCTCGGTTCCCTTTTATCAGTCGTTGGAGGCCAATGCACAATTATTAAGAAAAGTAATGACATTACATTGTGAAGTATAAAATTAAACTCAAATGACTAAACTGGCCTTTTTTACTAGACACCCTTCTTCTTTTCCTCTCTTTATTATCTTTAGTATCACATTCTCCAACAACAATCTTAGAAAAAGAGGAAAAAGAAAACCCAATGTCAATCTTTCTCAAAACCCAATGTCCCACATTGATAATATCTCATCTACCCCAAAAATCCCCCTACTTTCCCAGATTGAGATAACATTCTTCTCTTGCCAAGCTCACCTTTTGGTCCTTTCTGTTCTTGAACTTGATCTTTGTCTTCTTTAGATCACCATCTTCATCCTCCTTATTGCCCTCGGATCTCTCTTGCCGTTCTCTCAGAAGTCAGAACACATGGGTTTTTCCAGCGTCACCCTTTTTGTTCCTCGCCGACACGCTGGCAATGAAAATCGCCGACATCCTCCCCGGAGCAGCCGGAAAAAACCCATGTGGTCCGTCCACCAAAATCACATCCCACCCCATGGGTGAGGCCGAAAACGAGGAAATTACATGGGGAGGGCTAGTGGCGGAGGACGGCGGCGATGGTTTTGATGTCAGTGGCGGACATGTGGGAGTGGGTCGTGGAGTTGACAGAGGCGTAGTGGACAAGCGCATCGAAAATGGGGTTGGGGAGTGGGGAATTGTGGGCGGTGGCGGGGGAAGCGGTGGTTCTGGAGATGGAAATGATGACGCGTTTGGTGAAGAGTAGAGCGAGAGCGGAGGTGAATGTGAATAAGGAAATGAGAATGAAAAGGGATTTGCGGCGGTGGGGGATCCGGGTTGTTTGTGTAAGGAAGGGTGGAGGAGGAGGAAAAGAGGAGTATTCACAAAAAAATTGGGAACGAAAGTTGAAATTAAATAGGAGTATGAAGATGAGATAGTTTAGGGGTAAGTTAAGAAGATAAGAGAAAAATTCTCCTTAAAAATCTGAAAAAGACAGTTAATTAGGAATGAATTTTTTTTCCTAAAACGTCTGTTAATACGAAACCGAGGGAGTATTTTGTTCTGGCAAGTTGGCAACTTATATGCATAGATCATTTGTCAAAATAGTCCTTGCTATAAGAAATTCTGATCTTCAAATGGTGAGCTGAAAGATAACTTCTCAAGTTATATTGTCTCTTCTCTCATGTACACATAAGCATGTGTTAGTAAATCTATTTTCAATCTTTTGGCCCAAGTGTCTTGTGAATCTCATTGCTTGAGGATTTTTCTTGATAACCACTGCTCTTTCAAATTGGAAACAGCTGAGTGTAATAAATATCACATCTTGCAGGGTGGAGAAGGTGACTGCTTTTATGTTGTTGGCAGTGGAGAATTCGAGGTCTTCGCAACCCAGGTTATCATAAATGTCTTTCTCTCTGATCTTTGAATTCACCAATGTAATTTAGTTGCTCCAGCTTCTCTCATTGGATTGCCTTTGGTCCTACTAGTCATCTACTTGTTTCCTGTAGATCTACTGCAGTCTCATCATGATACAAAATTTAAGCGAGTTTGAGCTTAACCTCAGTAGAACTGACTGCATGTTATGACAGGAAGAGACAAGTGGAGAGGTTCCTAGGGTTTTACTCCGGTATACAGCTGAAAAGTTATCGTCCTTCGGAGAGCTTGCACTAATGTGAAGTATCTCTTTCTGCTATCTTAGTAACATGTTATTTACTTGTTGGGATATTCTATTTTTTGTTTTTTTTGAAACAGCAAGAAATGGTTCTCTTGAGGTTTGCAAAAGTTGACTTCATGTTTCCTGTCTTTAGGGTTACAAAAAAGTGGAAAAGATCTAAAAATAATTTAAAAGGTAGAATTTTGAAAAAAATTAAAAAGTCAGAACAAATATATGCCTGTGGTTTAATAGTTGTAAAAGCATGAGTTTTGTGATCTTGTTAGATTTATAACCCTGGCTTCGAGAAACCTGAAGTCTTTGTCTGGTACATTTAATACATATGGAGCCAGTAGATATCTCTACATGGCCAATTAATGAGTCAACAGATTCATGATGTTGGCAGATTCATGCTGTTCATGGACAATAAATACTCTCTCTTCATGAATTTTAGTGACATATATTGAACTACAGGTATAATAAACCCCTCCAAGCTTCTGTTCGTGCTGTGAAAAGTGGAACTCTCTGGGCTTTAAAAAGAGAAGATTTTAGAGGAATTCTTATGTCAGAGTTTTCAAACTTGTCATTGTTGAAGTTGCTTCGGTCGGTGGATCTTTTCTCGAAGTTGACAATCTTACAGCTTAGTCATATTGCAGATTCTCTTTCTGAAGTTTCCTTCTCCGATGGGCAGATAATAGTTGAAAGGGTAAACTCTTTCTCCAAAAGCATATATACTGCATACTTGTTTTCCCTTCTTTATTCTCTTTGGTTCGTTTTGCAGAATGAGGATCTTCAGGGACTGTATATTGTACAGGAGGGACAAGTGAGAGTTACTTTTGATGTGGAAATGATAAGAAGTCAAAATGCCTCAAGCCTTGTGTCTGAAAATCAACAGCAGGAAGATAATATACAGAGCAATAAGGAGATCTCGATGGAGAAGACTGAGGGAAGCTATTTTGGAGAGTGGATGCTTCTTGGTGAACACATTGACTCCTTGAGTGCCGTTGCTTTGGGCAATGTGATATGTGTTGTCTTAACGAAGGAAAAGTTTGAGTCAGTTGTTGGCCCTCTAGCAAAGCTTTCACAAGATGATTTTAAGTATGTTGTGATCTTTTCTATGATATATTACTTTCGCAGAATACTTAATGTTCAAAAACTTATTAAATTTAAAGAAAGTCTCTCTGTTCAATAAATGCTGGTCTTATTTGTTTTACTTTATGATTTAATTCCCTTGACCCAAGAGCACCATATTCCTGATTGTTTTGAGTACATTAGGTCAAGGGACAATTCAACGAGCTTTCATAAGAATTCTAGTGGAAGTATTGATCCTTCAACCCTTTCGAAAGTTCGTCTCTCAGATTTGGTAAGTGGTACTTAGTTCTGCATGCTTTATGTTTCAACAACCCCATTTCTGAGAAGAGATGAGACGTCTGAATGTATTTACTTGAAAATTCGTATAGGAATGGAGGGCATGCTTATATTCCACTGACTGCAGCGAGATCGGGCTCGTTCTTTTGAGAGGCTCAGGTTGGTTTGTATTTTATATTGTGGAACATTATATATTAATGCCACCAAAGACAGGGAAGGAGCCAAACCTTTTAAAATGGGGAGACCCTCAAAGATATTTCTGCAAAGATGGGAAATTTTTTTAGTAACAACATTGCTGTTTTTTATTGGTTAATGGGGTACTTTTTTAAAAAAATATTTTTAGTTGAGCAACTTATTTGGACAATTTTATATATTAGAGGTATAATTTTCTAAAACTGGGGGTACCATATTAAATTTTTTAAATTACATAGGAAAATGAGTTTTGGAAAAGGGACAACGCCCCCCCTAAAAAAAAACACACACACACACACACTTTCATGTGGCTCTCCCCTGACCAAAGAGTGTATTTTGAAAGCAATGCTATTGTTCTGGTGCCTTACCTTGTAAAGCTGATTACAAGTACTGCCATGGAAAGGGCTTAAGGATAATATATATTTGTAGGGATATGGTGCACAGTTTTTGTAATGCATTGACATTTGTTTTTTCTTGAACCAGACAACTTGCTTAGCTTGAAAAGGTTTTCAAAGCAGAAGATCAAAAACCTTGCAAAAGAAGCTCTGGTTTTGAAGGAGAAGGATCTCATGAAAAGTTTATGCCCTTCAACTTGCGTGCCACAAATTCTATGCACTTGTGCCGACCAAATATATGCTGGCATGCTTCTAAATACATGCATTGCTTGCCCTATTTCTTCAATACTTCGCAGCCCACTTGATGAACCTTCTGTAAAGTTCTGTGCTGCCTCTATTGTCACTGCTTTGGAAGATTTACACAAGGTTTGGTGGATTCTAATTATATTCAATACTTATGATGCACATACGATGATTGCAAACTATTCAGTCTATTCCTTATGTGTAATTTTCAGATTGGGGTTCTTTTCAGAGGTGTGTCACCAGATGTTCTAATGTTTGATCGGACAGGACATTTGCAGGTTGGTGTTGTCATGTTATTAATTGTGGCAACTTTGTGTATTGATATTTGTATTAAATTATTTTAATGTGTACGGACATATATTTATCTCGTGTAATATTGAAGACCTACAACTAGAAACATATTATGGACAATTATAATTTATATTCTTGCTGCATTGTAGCTAGTGGACTTCAGGTTTGGGAAGAAATTGTCCGGGGAAAGAGCATTTACCATATGTGGGATGACAGACTCTTTAGCTCCAGAAATAGTCCAAGGGAAAGGCCATGGTCCTCCAGCTGACTGGTAAAAGGGCCACCTTTACCTTTTTTCCTATTCATTCAATTAATACATTATTCTTTGTATGTCTAATATTATCTTAGACAATGTGATGCGATAGAAAAGAACGACTTTTCGTGATTATTATTGGTAGTTGACAAGTAAAAAAAACAAAAAATAAAACAAAAAACAGGATAGAACTCGTTTTTGGATAAGTAGGAAAATCGTACTCCCTGTGCCAAATTACAAGAGCAAGTTGCTGAAAATGTAAAAATTAAGGAGAAAGCTTATCCACTTAAGAAATGAGGAACAAAACTAAAAGTCATTTTGCTCTTATATTTTAGAACAGGGGGTAAAACTTCTGAGAAAACAGAAAATTGAAAAACGCAAGCTGAGCAGCTGAGCAAAAAGATTGTGCATTTTTTTAATGCTACACAGATTATCCTGAAAATTTGGTGCACTTGCATGGGAAATTAGATAATTCTCTGTTACAACTAATTCTTCCATATAGTTAATGAGAGAAAAATTGGGTTACTTTATATTTGTTTGAAATGCCAGAAGAACTGGGTTATCTGAACCATGACCTACAAAATCCCTAATATAAAAATTCTAATTTGAAAACCGTGGTTTTCTGGATTCATCTCTATGTCTAATGTCTTGATTATCTTCCCTGATGGATTTGTACCAATGATACTGTTTAGAAGGTCGTATTTGGCTAAAAAGATTGCGAGTAACTCGAAGCTTATATGAGTCAAGTCGAATCTGATCAAGAAGTCATAAATCTATCTTGAAGCCCAGTCGAATTTGAACCAAACAGAAAAAATATGAGCCGAATCTGTGTAAGGTGTGCTCAGTTCAGTTCGCATCGATTCCTACTTCTATTCAACATCCTCTACATACACCCTCACTGTTTTTTGGTTCATTACCTTTTATACTTTCTCTAAGTCATTGATGCTTCTAGTAGCTTCCAGTTTTTCTATTTATATGTTTTTGTGTTATATATTTCATTTCTTGTAGTCGATAATAAGCTTGTCATGTTTCCTTTTGTTTCATCCTCAAGTATTTGTTGCCTTCATTTAATTGACTATCACTTGATGTGTATGCTTTTCCCTTTCCTGGATAATCATCTGCATTATCTTCATCATATGGATGAGGGAATTCTTCGGATGAATTTCATTCTTCTGTGAAAAATTGTTAATACATTCATGTGATTGAGGTGCTTTATGAAGCATAAGCACTGAGATATGTATCTGTGGTACCTGTTTAAGGATAGTACTCTTGAAATTCTCTCTTCTTATCTATCCTAAAGTGTTTAGGATAACCTCAAATTATTTAGGGGACGATGTGCAGGTGGGCCTTGGGAGTCTTAATCTATGTCATGCTACAATATGAAATGCCGTTTGGTTTGTGGAGAGAGAGTGAGGTCGATACGTTTGCAAAGATTGCAAAAGGGCAATTCACTCTTCCACAAACTTTTAGCCCTGAAGCTGTTGATCTCATCACCAAGGTGAAACTAAAAACATCTAGCTTTTTTCTCGTTTTAGTTTATTTCACAAGCAGCCGTGTCTTGATCATAAATGCCTTATTTAGTTACTCGAAGTTGATGATAACACAAGACTTGGAAGCGAAGGTGCTGAATCTGTCAAAAGTCATCCGTGGTTTGCTGGTGTAGATTGGAAAGGAGTAGCAGACCTTAGCTTCCCTGTTCCTCATGAGATAATCTGTCGTATAAATCAACATCTGGAAAGTCATGGTGAGGACCCAGTTGCTACTCCATTTCCATTTACCCCCGTTTGTGACATAGAAGAACTTAACACTCCAGAATGGCTCGAAGACTGGTAGAAAGAAGTCGTAAAATTGCCTTTCTTCCAGCATAGTCGAGACTCTTGGCTTGGTATTCGATACTCTAGACATATATAAACAGCCCAAAGCAGAGGTCAGTCGATAGATATCTTTTTTCTTCGTCAGTTCCTAACTTTTGAATACAGGAGGTATACGTGTAAATGAGTCATGAGTGAGTGTTCGTTTCTTGTTCTATTATTTGGAAGTTTTCCTTGGAATGAATTCTTGTTTTTTCACCATTACTATAGTTGTGGCTGATCATAACTAATTTGGCTGGTAGAACTTGTAATTTTCTTCTTGTATAATTTTGTCATTGATTCAGAAATTGATAATTTTATAACATAAGAATAGTATTATTGTTTTATTATTATGTTCCTGTCTAGGTTTTCATCTACTATATTTGAATTGCATAGTCATCATTATCTATAAATGTGCGACTGAATTTTAATAATTCATCAACCAAGTGTGGTAAATCTGTTGTGTAGTTGTGGTACTGTATCAAGGGGGTGTTCCGTAGTGATTTATGAGTTCGTTAAACTTATTTATAAGTCATTTGTTATTGTTTGAGTGTTTGGGAATTACTTAATTTTTAATTTATAAGTTGGTTTTTAAGTCAAAAAAAGAAAAGTAAAAAAGAAACTATTTGTGACTTTTTTTATAAGTCATTTTAAAATAAGTTAGTTTGACCAAATGTAATGTTTATTTTGTCCTTTTTTTATTAATATCTTTTTAGTAATCTTTATATTATTTTAACTTATAAGTCAGTATGAACCGAACACTTTCATAACTTGTTTTAACTTAATTTTTGATTTATAAGTTAAATTAATGCCGAATACTTTATTTATAAGTCACAATTTAAAATAATTTATAAGTCATTTAAAATAAGTTGTCCCGAACAAGTCCTAAGTTATGTTACAAAATAATTTTTCACTTTATATTATTTGATCATTTTTAACTTTTGAAAGTTAATTTGAAAATTTTTAAATTTAAAAATAAGACGACTCATTAAAAATTATAAAATAATAAAATTTACAATGAATAATACGTTTAAAATAGTTTATAAAATTAATTTATATAGCTTAAGTTGAGTTTAAAAAGTCTAACTATGATAAATTAATATGGGTAGGGAGAGTATTTCAGAACAATTCAATATGTAACTTGCAACAATATAATCAAACAAAGGAAATTTATTAAATAAATAAATAAAATAGGATTGAACATGAGGTAGAAATTTTATTTATTTATTTATTTAAGGAGATTGTCTTGTTCTTATAAAGATTAACTTTGTTTTATTTTTTTTTTAAAAAAATAGTACTACTATGAGTCTGATTACTAAGTACTAACCTACCTAATATAAATTGAATTAAGTTTATCTAACCCCAAGCACAATCACTTAAGAAAATTGTGTGGATTGAGAACGACCATATATGTGTATGAGCCTAGCTAACTCACAACTAACGCTGACTATAAATACTATTTAATTTAATTAATGCATCAATTAATTAAGTCGTATAGATGTGATCTTTTCATCAGTATAGATGTGGCGGCTACACCTTATCAATAGCTAGTTACGTCGTAAACAAGAGGTTAGTCTTACAATAGATCTTGAGCGTTTATCCGAATATCAAATAATTGATAACCTTCGTCCGTAGTCTAATTTCTATTATTCTTCATGTGAACGGGACAAATGTTCAAAATACTCTCCTAAAAGTCTCTCATCCGCACTATTAAACTGCGAAAGCTATGTATAGTTGGTCAATTGGGAAACGACGTCATTTTTAAATAAGCGTCGTCGGCTAAGTACGGCTGACTAATTGGGAAATAACGCCGTATTAGCCAAATTCAAAATTTTTAAATTTTCTAGACTTTCGCAGTATTAAATTACAGATGCCAAACAATAGAGATGAATTTCTTAAAAAGTTGCAACTAATTAAGAAAAATTATTGAAGTCCTGAATTCACCAACAACACCCACTCCTTTCAGATTGGGAGGGCGTCCGGTAGGCTTAATGATCAGTAATGACCAGTGCCTTTTTTTTTTTTTTTTTATGTTTTTTAACCACAATAAAACAGTGTTTTTTTAATAAAAAATATACTTTCTTTTACAGTTTTTTGTTCAAACTTGTTCTATTATTTTTTATTTATTTTTCTCATTATTGTGGTTAAAAAGCAAAAAAAAAAATTGAAATCAAAGTGCACCGGTCATTACCGGTCATTATGGCACCGGACCACCCCTTGATCCCTCCTTTTCAACATAAATAAACGAAAACCAATACAAAATTACAATCTTTATAACCTCCAAATTTGGGTTTGGTAATCAGCAGGTGATCCACATCAAAAGCACTTCTTCCTTCTCTTCATCATCATTTTTCAAAATCATTTGGAATTTAGCAGAAAATGTCAAAAATATTCAAGTAACTTTATAAGTGAAACTTGTCTTGCTGTTATTGTTTTAGTAAATGGATTTGGTTGTAACCATAAAAAAGTAATTTTATTTCAAAGTTTCTCTACATATTCGACAACAATTTGACAGCATGAAGGGAATTATATATGTCCCATTTTGGAAGACTTTTCAAGTACTTATTAGTTAAGCTTAATCATAGAATCCTCTCTATAAGGGTGGCAACTGGCAAGCAATACTTGCTGCATTTGTTTATCAATATAATTATTTAATTTCTTCATCAGGTATAGTATGTCTATTGGTAAATGACCATGAAAATTAATTACATTGTGGATAGAGGCTGAGTTATAGCTAGATCTGTCAAAGGCTGTTTTGTTCATTACTAGAGGCTGAGGAGCTGTTTTGCCTCAACAGGCTGGGGTGGTTGTTTTGTTCTATATGCTTTCTCCCCTATTTTCTCTTTAATATGCATGTATACTGGAGAAAAAAAATAAAATAAAATCAATTTGTCTGTATCCAATATAAAGATTTCCAACTACATATAAATACAGAATACTTTGTAATTTTATGTACAAAAAGTTATCTGATTTTCTTCCTATAAGACAAAAATTTCCAAGCTAACATGTTATAACATACAAAGGTCCTTATAAAAAAAAAAAAATGTATGGTTTTTCCCTCTTTATCTGAACATGAATACTATCTAAATGGGGGAGTGGTTACCGGTTAGCATAGAGTTAATTTTGGTCAATTGATCAATACAGTGTCGACACGCATGTCGTGAGTGATCTCTCTCTATGTGTTTCAGCACTGTATTGATCAATTGACCAACTTACCATGAAGCTTCATGGTAACCCGATCCATCTAAATGAGACCATTTCTCCCAATTTCCTAAAAGAAGGCCTTGTACTTTGGCTGCACACCATATTTCAAGAACTCTAAACACCTTGAAAAAGAAGCAACCTTTTTATGATGCATAATTTAAAACAAATCTAATCTATACATCCAAAGGTTGTCTTGTGTTTTGGGACATTGGAGACCTTTTCTCTCTATTGGCAAACCAGTGAACTGTTCTCCTTGCAATTGGCAACCACAGCCTCCTCAGTCTTTCCTCCTTGACATTATTTTCGGGACACCAAGAAGAATCTCCTGTTCTGTTGTTCCTCGTGCTGAATTCTGTGAATCTTGGATGAACTATAATCTCTGACATTGATCTCTTCTCGGTAGGATCCAAAATCTTTGAAGTATTATCCGGATTAGCATTATTGGTAAGGCCTGAAAATGGGATTAAACCGGTTTGGAACAATCTTTTTCTGTCCATCTCCTCCTTAATTTTCATGATCTGATCACCACCTTCAATCCCTTTTGTTGTCTCCAAATCCTTGTATGAGAATCTATTGCTAGACACGGCATTAATCATCTCGGAATTAAGAAACATAAGGTCCGAAGAACTGACACTGCTCCATCTGTTCTTGAGCACAACATCAGACATAATGATCCTGTGATTGAACTTGTGCAGAATTTCTTCACAATTTTCGTCGTCTTGAATTGGCAGTTCTTCTTCTTCTTCTTCTCTAATTCCCTTGAAGCTACTCCCTCGGCTAAATCTCGATGACCCTTGATGTAAATCTTCCTCTCTTTGCACGAAAAGCTCTAAATTTGAGTCCTGCCTCAGGTCTGATTGGCTCTGTAAAAATCTCAAACTTGTCGAATATGTGATCAATGCAATATCGTCTGTGCTAACTTTGTGCCTGCAGAGTGGACAGCTCGAGTGTTTCTCGAGCCACTTGTCAACACAATCAATATGAAAGGCGTGTTTACACTTGGGAAGTAATCGAAGAATCTCAATATCTTCGAATTTAGACAAACAAACTGCACATTCAAGGCCTTGTTTTGAGCCTTTAAGCGCAGAGAATCTAAAGAAAGGGAGAGATTCAATCACTGTCTTGTCAATCCCAGATAAACCAGACCTTGATCGGCTAAGTATTCGGTTCTGTAGATGATTTGCAGGCGAACTCCGGTGGCAGCACTTGGCGAACACAAGGAGGACAAAAGTTAGAGAAAACATAATGGCAAGAACCCCCACAACCACCGCAAGGCTAGGCTGAAAATTTGTCACTACATCTCCTGATGGCATTCCTACTTGGCTGTTCGGAGATTGTGCTTCGACGGTAAAGAACGTAAGAAATAACATCAATATAAGCATATTTAAAGGCGAAAAGTCCGGTGAATTTGCTGCCGGAAAATGCATAGCTTGTGTGCAGGAGGATATATATATTATTATGATATACTCTATATGAGGTGCTTTAAAAAAGCCTCCCCCAAAAGGGTATTTGTTTCTAGTTTGTTAGTTATCTATCTACCTTTCTTGGTTTCTTTATGGGATGTTTTTGTTTATTCCAATTTGAGTAATCAAATATATTGTGTAGTGCAACATTTAGAAATTGGAAATTCAAGAGTGATGAGGAAGTGGCCCAAGTGGGAGTCTTATTATTGCACATATTTCCATTAAATATAATTTTGAAAAGGTTTTATTGGTTGTGGAAATTATTATTAAAAACATATATTTCAATAATTGATGAAAGATTATCTCCATGGGTAATATATTAATATTAGAGGTTAGTGCAAGGTAAATATCAATTTTTATTGGTTTAAGAAAGTGATATTTTCACAACACTTTAAAATATTTTCACATAAAAAGTGTTGCTATAGCGACTGTTTTTATGTGAAAATATTATTTATTTTCTGTTATGATTTATCAATTTACTTAATTTATTGCCACCCCCTATAATTACCTTTCTTGTTCCTTAAGTTTTGTAAAAAAAAAATTTAAAAACATAAATTTTGTCTGTTTAGACAATAGTGAGAGAGTTTTAATCATGGTGTTTAGGGAATGAATCCAAGTCAAAATTAGTGGTATTACAAGTCCCCTTTAAAAACACAAAGTCAAGTCAGTAGAATCTATCTTAAGCTATACATGGTTGATTCCACTGCATAAACCAAATTTGCCGCCTCAAAACTCGACCAATAATGATTAAACTTGATTCTCTAGGCTTTTTCTAATTTCAGACCATAAACATTTAAGAAGCTGAATAATTGGAATTAGGATCATCTGTGAGGATCTTGTGAGGGTTTTACTGTGGAGTTGACAACACATCTAAAAGGAGATCCAATAATTCACAACTTTTTTTTTGTCTGTGTATCAAAACGACGTCATTTTAATATGATTTTTAAAAATTAAAAGCCACCAAATGACGTCGTTTTGATACACAGATAAAAAAGAGAGTTGTGAGCCATTAGATCTCTTTTTTAATGTGTTGTCAATAGACCTGACAATATAGTTGATTAACTGTCGGGTCAACCCATATTAACTGGAACCAAATGAGTTGGTTAACCATTTTTATTTATTCAGGTTGGTTAAAGTTTGGAACCATATTTATTCAGGTTGGTTAAAGTTTGGAACCATATTTATTCAGGTTGGTTTTGGTTCCAATCTGGTTAACCATTTTTCGACTCATCTTTTGTTCCAAATCAAAAGTTAGGCTCACAAAGATGATAATTGAATTTTAAATCTTAAAGATCACATAAACTCATTCTTAATTTGCAATTTTGCATCATCATAATTTAGAATATTCCAAGGACACCCACCCCACCCCCACCCCCACACCCACTAGTCACCCACCCACCCCCACCCCCACCCCCCACCCCCACCCACAAAAAATATTATGTAATTATGTATACACCCCTACCCCTACCCCCACCCACCCCCACACCCACCCCACCCCACCCCCCCCTACCCCACCCTAACCTAACCCACCCCCACCCCCACACCCACAAAAAAAATATTATGTGATTATGTATACACCCCTTACCACCCCACCCCCACCACCACCATCCTCACCCCACCTATCCACCCCCCCCACTCACTCCACCCACCCCACCCACCCCACCCCACCCCCACCCCCACTGTAATACCGGTAAAAAAATAAAAATACAAATAAAATAATTAATTAATATTTAAATTCATTTTTTAATTGGACTTTTCTTATGTCTGGGTCAAATTGTATTTAATTTGTGTGGACTATTATAAGTATGTGACTACATTAATTTGGACTTTTATACTAAGTGGGTCTAATTTATATTTGGGTAATATTAAAATCCTATTAAAATTTGGAGACACAATAAGATATTTAAATAAGTAAAACCCAATCATACATGCGCTACAAAACAAAAAGAAAAGAAGAAGAGGCAGTGGCGGCTGTAAAGGAAAAAGAGGAGAAAAATACTTTTACACTGCAATTTGCAGAAGAGAAATCTATACCTTGTGATTTTTCTTCTTTTTTGGGTAAGTTTTAATAGCAGTGATGGGAGTAGGGTATATATACTAGTATATATATAAGTCATTTGCTATATATATATATATATATATATATATATATATATATATATATATATATATATATATATATATATATATATAAAATGCGGCTTTTGTTTATAAAAAAATAATAAAAAAAAAAAATTTGTCATATGGTGTAGGGAAAGTCTGTCATCATGTATTAGGAATTTCATTATTTTTATATATATATATAGAGAGAGAGACCACGTGATTGCAGATTGCACTGCAAGTGTATTTTTTTTTTTTTTTTTATTATATATATATATATATTTATATACTATGTTAATAAAGTTTTGGCCATGAAATTTTATAATGTAGTAGTAAATTAATTGAAGTTATGTATTTTAATTTGAATTAATTAATTTTGTGGACATAATTATAAAGTTTTAATAATAAATTTAATATTGTATTGATTTAATGATTGGATTGTAATAAAATCTTATTAAATTATTTAAATTGAGCGGATGGAATTTAAAGAGTTTTTTATTTTGGAATATAAATTTTGGAGTATTAATAATTGATAAAAGGCAATGATTAAAGGTATATTAAATAGATTATGAATTACTTTGGAATTATTAGTTTGGATTGTTTTTAATTTGAGGTGAATATGTTTAGGTTGCGAATAACGATTTGTATTTGATGTCGTTGGCAATTGAGGATAAAATTTTGTGGAGTGTGCTATAAATGGCTTGGAAGTATCAGGTACGGATTCCGTACTCTTTCAGTGATACTCTTGTTAAATTTGATTTGTTCACTTGTTTCCTTATTTCGAATTCTGTTATGATTTCACATAATTGTTTCCTGTGAAATTAATATATTTGTTTCATTTTGGAGTTGACATATTGGACTCGTACTTGTACTTTTTGCATCAGGTTATCATGTCTATTATTTATTTTGATAATTGTAGAGCGGTACATGTTGCTATCTTCTTTTTGAGACCTTGTGACTATAGCTTGATTTGGTTGAACATGTACATATAGAACCCTTTTGTTGGTATTTTGTCGCATGTGTTGTGACATGATATTTTTGTTAGAATATACCGTAGGGTATACCTGAGCTATAACCACCTGTGGGGGTACCACAGGCATGTCGTCTTGGTACGAGAGACATGACACTTTCCGTGGCGGTGTGATTAGTCCACGGCGTCTCCGTTTTGGGCTCCGGAGGAAGTGGGCCATTTGGTGTTTTGTTGTGGGAGGCGTATGGATTAACCCTAGTTTTCTGTTCTGCGGATTGGTGATGTTGTGCCAAACACACCTATCCGATTTTCATACATTTGGATTCGCGGTCCAATGTGTGATTTGCCTGTGTGGCATTATTTTGACTTGCCTCTGTGACATTATTTTGATGTGCCTGTGTGGCATTGTTTTGATTTTCCTGTGTGGCGTTAGTTTGACTTGCTTGTGTGGCAAGATATATTTTTGAGCTCATTCGTTATGAAATAACTCCAGCCGTTTGTTTCAGCCTATTATTTTATTGGATTAGTTTTGTTGGTTTTTGTTCAATTCAAGTCATTGAGTTAGTTACTTCAGTTCGTTATTTCTTTATTCTTTTATTGGTTTCGTCAATTATGTTGATTCATATATATTCCATTCAGATTCTTGGATATTATATTTTCGTTCGTATTTGCACTTAAGGCTTGTTCAGTATTTTGTATCAACTGTTTTTGTATATCAGTTGTATGTCTTTTGTATATCTGTATCCGTATTGGGCAATTGGCTCATGCTGTGTTTTTCTTCCGGCAGGTTTGCAGGGGTGATTCAGGGCTAGTGTGATGAGAGTTTTGCCTTCGACCAGTTAGGTTGATTCAAATTTTAAGTTTTGATTATTTTGACTCTGTTTGGAGAAATGTACTTAGTACTTTATTAATAGATCACCACTATTAATATTTTGAGGTTGTTAGTGCTCTGTTTATTTATTTTTGAGGTTTGTTGTGCTTTGCACGTGACCTCCCTTTCCTTTTCGGGAAGGGGGTGTTACAGAGATGGTATCAAAGCTTAGGTTCTTTCTTGTAGAAAACCTATTTAGGTTTGACCTGTGAGTTGTGGGTAAATCATTGGGTAGACGTAGGAGTTTGATTTGATTTTGTTCTCTGTTTGGTTGGTCTTGATTTTGACCAAGTGTTTTTAGCTCTTTAAATTGTAATTGATTTGAGAAAGGCGAGTTAACTTGTTAAGATTATTATTGTTATATTTGTTGGATCAATAATGTTAGTTAAGGATGGTGATTTGATCATTAAGGAGAATAATGTCATACTTTGTTCAGTTAAGAAATGATTATACGATTATGATATGAGCATTTGTATCAGTGAGTTTTGATATTGGAGAATTATTTGTTAGAGTTATTACAGGTAATTACAAATTATCGTGATTTTGGAATTGAGGATTTTATTTAGGTTAGATTCTGATTTTTGTTAAGTTGTGAATAATTTGAGGTATGTGAATCGGTGGGATAATATGATAAAGTGAAAACTATTAAGTACAAACGATCTCTTGTAATTTTGAGTTGTTGTAAAGATTCGAGGTAATTAGATTAATTTTTTGGAGTAAATGAATTTTGCGAATATTTCCTAGTAGAATATTGGAGTTATCTTATATGAAATTTTGAGTGATAGTATGAGGAGATTTTGGAATTTGTTGCGTTAAGGTTTGTACTAAGAAAATGATTGATTTATTAAATGATTAGATATCAAGTGATGAATCTTTAAGAGATTTTGAAAGCTATCGTTTGTTTATTCAGATAGTAGGATATATGATTTGGAGTTTGGTATGGTGATGGAGAGATCTTAGTAGTAGTATATTTTTGGTGTAATAATATTTGAGAACTAATTTGATTGGAGGTTATGATATTTTGAAACTCTTAAGGACTTAGGAGAGTTGGTGATAAAGAGATATTAGTAGTATATTCTTTGGTGTAATATTATTTGGTGAATAGTTCAAATTAAGGATGAGATATTTTGAAGCTCTTGAGGACTGGGGAGAGTTGGTAATATGGTTTGTATAGTTGTTTTGGTTATCCGATGTCTTTAGAGTTTTATGAGAATTTATGTAAAATTAAATAAAAATAATTTGTTAGATCTTTGTCATGTGTGGAATATAAACATTTTAACGAGTTAAAAATAATTTTAAATATTTTGGTTATTTGAATCAGATTTTTAGATGAAGAAAATGTTTGTGATTTTGAATTATGTTCAAGAGTACGTGACGCTTGCAAGAATGAAACTCAAAGATATTAACGGGGCCCCGCACCAACAAAGTGGATCATGTGATTTAAAGCGAAGAACCTTACCAAAGGCTTGACGACACAAGCGATTTAATCTTTTACGAGTACATGGATAATTGTGTGGACCTATGACTTATCCGCGTTGATCGTTACAAAGGGAGATGCTACGTCGTAACTAAATTTATTTATTTATTTTGTAGCTTATTTGAATTCCGAGGACATAATTATTTTTAAGGGGTGAAAAATATAATAATCCATATTTTTTTTAATTAAATATTAATTAATTTTATTTTATACAACTGTATTTAAATTGAAAAAGGTAAATGATTTTGTTTCCCTCTTTTCTTCCTTGTTTTGTTTGGAAAATTAAATTCTTTTAGTAGATAATTAAATAACTGATTAAATTAAAATTGAGAAAGATAATTCCTTTTGTTAAGTCTTGTGGTAAAATCACTCTTGAGCGGAAGCTACTTGGGAGAGAGAGAGAGTTCTATTCGAGAGAGTATATCCGCATCTTTTGATAATTAGGTACGTTTCATGCTTTTGATTAGGGACGGAATCCTTTTTAAGGGGCAGGTGATGTAATACCCGGTAAAAAAATAAAAATAAAAATAAAATAATTAATTAATATTTAAATCCATTCTTTAATTGGGCTTTTCTTATGTCTGGGTGAAATTGTATTTAATTTGTGTGGACTATTATAAGTATGTGACTACATTAATTTGGGCTTTTATACTAAGTGGGTCTAATTTATATTTGGGTAATATTAAAATCCTATTAAAATTAGGAGACACAATAAGATATTTAAATAAGTAAAACCCAATCATACATGCGCTACAAATCAGAAAGAAAAGAAGAAGAGGCAGTGGCGGTTGTAAAGGAAAAAGAGGAGAAAAATACTTTTACAGTGCAATTTGGAGAAGAGGAATCTATACCTTGTGATTTTTCTTCTTTTTGGGATGAAGTTTTAATAGCGATTGATGGGAGTAGGGTATATATATTAGTATATATATAAAGTCATTTCATTGACAGTATATATATATATATATATATATATATATATATATATATATATATAAGGTATATTTTGTTTATAAAAAGATAATAAAAAAAAAATTGTTGTTTGTCATGTGAAAAGGGGAAAAGTCAACATCATGTATTAGGAATTTCATTATTTATATATATATAGAGAGAGAGACCACGTGATTGCAGTATTGTGCGCAAGTGTATTTTTTTTTTTTTTATATATATATATATATATATTTATATACTATGTTAATAAAGTTTTGGCCATGAAATTTTATAATGTAAGTAGTAAATTAATTGAAGTTATGTATATTAATTTGAATTAATTAATTTTGTGGACATAATTATAAAGTTTTAATAATAAATTTAATAGTGTATTGATTTAATGATTGGATTGTAATAAAATCTTATTAAATTATTTAAATTGAACGGAGGGAATTTAAAGAGTTTTTTTTATTTTTGGAATATAAATTTTGGAGTATTAATAATTGATAAAAGGCAATGATTAAAGGTATATTAAATAGATTATGAATTACTTTGGAATTATTAGTTTGGATTGTTTTTAATTTGAGGTGAATATGTTTAGGTTCATGAATAACGATTTGTATTTGATGTCGTTGGCAATTGAGGGTAAAATTTTGTGGAGTGTGCTATAAATGGCTTGGAAGTATCAGGTACGGATTCCGTACTCTTTCAGTGATACTCTTGTTAAATTTGATTTGTTCGTTTGTTTCCTTATTTCGAATTCTGTTATGATTTCACATAATTGTTTCCTGTGAAATTAATATATTTGTTTCATTTTGGAGTTGACACATTGGACTCGTACTTGTACTCTTTGCATCAGGTTATCATGTCTATTATTTATTTTGATAATTGTAGAGCGGTACATGTTGCTACCTTCTTTTTGAGACCTTGTGACCATAGTTTGATTTGGTTGAACATGTACATATAGAACCCTTTTGTTGGTATTTTGTCGCATGTGTTGTGACATGATATTTTTGTTAGAATATACCGTAGGGTATACCTGAGCTATAACTACCTGTGGGGGTTTTGTTGTGGGAGGCGTATGGGTTAACCCTAGTTTTCTGTTCTGCGAATTGGTGATGTTGTGCCGAACACACCTATCCGATTTTCATACATTTGGATTCGCGGTCCAATGTGTGATTTGCCTGTGTGGCATTATTTTGACTTACCTGTGTGGCATTATTTTGATGTGCCTGTGTGGCATTGTTTTGATTTGCCTGTGTGACATTAGTTTGACTTGCCTGTTTGGCAAGATATATTTTTGAGCTCATTCGTTATGAAATAACTCCAGCCGTTTGTTTCAGCCTATTATTTTATTGGATTAGTTTTGTTGGTTTTTGTTCAATTCAAGTCATTGAGTTAGTTACTTTAGTTCGTTATTTCTTTATTCTTTTATTGGTTTCGTCAATTATGTTGATTCATATATATTCCATTCAGATTCTTGGATATTATATTTTTGTTCGTATTTGCACTTGAGGCTTGTTCAGTATTTTGTCTCAACTGTTTTCGTATATCAGTTGTATGTCTTTTGTATATCTGTATCCGTACTGGGCAATTGGCTCATGCTGTGTTTTTCTTCGGCAGTTTCATAGGGTGATTCAGGGCTAGTGTGATGAGAGTTTTGCCTTCGACCAGTTAGGTTGATTCAAATTTTAAGTTTTGATTATTTTGACTCTGTTTGGAGAAATGTACTTAGTACTTTATTAATAGATCACCACTATTAATATTTTGAGGTTGTTAGTGCTCTGTTTATTTATTTTTGAGGTTTGTTGTGCTTTGCACGTGACCTCCCTTTCCTTTTCGGGAAGGGGGTGTTACACCCACCCCCACCCACCCCACCCACCCCCACACCCCACAAAAAAAATTATGTGATTATGTATACACCCCCACCCCACCCCCACGCATCCACCCCCTACCCCGCTACCCACCCACCCTACCCCACCCACCCACCCCACCCCCACCAACCCCCCACCCCACCCCACCCCCAACCCACCCCTTACCCCTACTCCCTATCCATCCAACCACCCCACCCACCCACTCCCACCCACCAAAAAATATATTATGTGATTATGTATACACCTCTTACCTCACCCCATCCTACCCCACCCACCCTACCCCACCCAACCCACCACCCACCACCCACCCCACCCCCACCCCTACTCCCTATCCCACCCACCCCACCCCACCCACCCACCCCCACCCCTATCCCACCCCCACAAAAAAATATTATGTGATTATGTATACACCCCTACCCCCACCCCTATCCCACCCCTACCCATCCCACCTCACCTCACCTCACCCCCACCTACCCCCACCTACCCACCCACGCACCCAAAAAAAAAATATTATGTGATTATGTATATTAATTTTATTTTTTTTAAAATTTTGTTTAAAAGTCAAAATATCTTAAAATGGTTAATATGGTTAATATAGTTTTTAACCATAACCATATTGTGACACCCCCAAAATAGGTCTACATCACCCATTCTGAGTTGTCAATACACGATACAGAAACAACTACAACTTTATTATTACAATAGTAAAACTGTGAGTTTAAATACAGATATTGCCATCTAGACAATATCCACATACAAATAAATTCTCATCATAATTATTGATACATTATTTTACAACAATGGTGAGGACTACTAAACAACTCTCCCTAGAACTTTCATTCCATACCCCGACTCGTACTCGCTATATTCTCGCCTCCTGAGAAGAAAAATGGAACAAAAAGGAAAAGGGTGAGCTCGACTAGCCTAGTAAAGAATATTATGACTAAGATAATATACAACAAAATTATCGTTAGTCTTCAATAGGGAAAAATATAATAGAATACAATAGACAACAAGTTTTAAATCAATATTCGCAGCGGAAATAATAATTCATTAGAATAGTTATGTAGAGAATGCAAACTACTATCTTCTATGTATGAATTTCAAAGTTCATCGTCTATTTTTATCCCTGTAACATCAATCAATATATATCCGGGATCAAATATTCATCCTTGCACTATGTGCCAAGGACATTCACCGATTGGTCATGTTCATCTAAACACTGCTCATCTTTTGCACTACGGGCCAAAGATATTCATCAGAAATCATTCATCTTTGCACTACAGGCCAAAGATATTCATCAAAAATCATTCATCTTTGCACTACTGGCCAAAGATATTCATCATAAATCATTCATCTTTGCACTACAGGCCAAAGATATTCAATAATATCATCATTTAAGACTGAAGATGATGAAAATATTTTTTTAAAGAAACGAATCCAGTGAAACAAAATGACAAGGATTAAGGATTAAGGATTCGTACTTTGTTTTATCCACGTCCAAAAATACCTCAAAAATAATCATAGTGGTGTAAAATTCAAGAATGATCAAAACATGGATACAATCAAAGCTAGTATCCAGAATAGATATTTTGGACGAAAAGAAAATTTTTTATTTTTCGATGAATAGTGCCGTATTCGTGAATAAGACTATATATCGTGAATAAGGCCGTGATACGTGAATAGTAACCCCGAGAGCACCAAAAGTTCTAAATTTGATAAAACTTCAGATCAATATTTTCAAAGATAATGATATTGAAGAAATAATATCATTACGAAAAAAAATAATATCCCTTACCTCGAAAAAGATCAAGATTTAACCTGAATAATTGGATATAGGCTATATCTTGAACTTTCACCGTATAGCAATACTCAAAGTATACTCAAAATACTCACAAGAATACGCTCGATAATATAGAGAGAGAAAACTTCAGTTTCTGGTGTGATTTTCAATTCTAACCTAAGCACTTATTTATAGGAAATTGCTTAGAACACCAAAGCAGAAAATTTATTATAATAATAATATATATAAAAACTTTCTACGCCTATTCTTAGAATCTGAAAATCTGAATACAAACCACATGCTCCCTTCTAGAAGAAGTAAAAAAAATGTTTTTTATAAAATAAATAATTAAAACTTTCAAAAATCAATTATTTCGGAGGTTCAGAACTTCAATAATTCATAATAAATAGCCCTTTTGTCAGAAAATTCGAATCTCGCGAGTTTTTATAGGAAATTCAACTCTCTACAACTTTGCAGAAGAAAGTTTTTCCAAATTCCAAACAGAAATTGACCGAAATCCACAAACAAAGCGATTTTAGAGGCTATAATCAAATTTTCAAATAATAAATTTGGTCCACCGACATGTTTAACATGTTTTAAACATTTATTGCAACAAAAATACTCTTCCTCCTCTCATATACTCATATATCCCACATTCGTTGTAAAAATATCACCATTATTATATTATTAAAATATAATATTATATATATTTAAATGAATTATTTTATCGAAAAAAGATAAAATTTCAATTTTCAACAATTGTCGATTAAAAATTTTCTCCATCTATATCCACATAAAATCAATATTTTCCTCATCATATGAATCAATAATTAATTATTCACAAATAATATTACATGTAATCACAATATTGACAACGTGCGTTCCTCAGAAAGAGGGGCTTTCAATAAGAATTTCTCCTTCATGGCGCGCAATTAGGTGACCAAACCTCTCCTTAGATGTAACTTTCTAGACATTTCCAATAATGTTATCTAATAATATTATTCAGATAATATGAATTATTGCTTCGATAATGAAAAATACCGTGTAATGACAATTATTAAAACAACAAAGAATATAAAATATCAACGCAGCAATTATTGAATCAATAAAATAAAACACCGAATAAAGAATTATCGTAACCATTATTGAGTAGTACCTTAACATGTAAGAGTCAATATTTGGTGCAATACCGTAGTGCTACCTGCGTGCAACAACGCCAGACATCGTGTTTTAACCACAAGTATTCCAACAAAGTGTAAGCTCAGAATAACTACGCCCGTTATTTTAAACAACTTATATTTGTCATTTTCTTCCTCCAATCGCTTTTTAGTTATGGGCCCACACATGGTTGCTACTGGCCGCATACGAATATTCCGACAAGCATTTAATATTCCACGACCAAACGAATATTCCCAAACAACAATGAATATTTTATAACCACTTGCTTATTTTGAAATATTTGCGTATTTTACCCATAACTATCCCCATTAATCACATCAACCCTTACTATTTCAAAATAATAATTAGAGAAAATTAAATTTCATTTATTAATTATTTGGGATCTTACAACCTCCCCTCCTTATGAAATTTCGTCCTCGAAATTGACGTACGTACCTGGTGTTTCGAAAAGATGAGGATACCTCGTTTTCATTTCCGTTTCCAACTCCCAGGTCATTTCCTCTATAGCATGGTTTCTCCACAAGACTTTAACTTGTGGTATGACCTTCGTGTGTAGGACATGCTCTTTCCTATCCAAGATCTTGACAGGTACTTCCTCATACGTTAAGTCTTCGGCTATCTCGTCCGGTTCTAACTCAATAACGTGATTCGGGTCTTTCACATATTTACGAAGTACAGATATGTGAAACACATTATGAACACGAGACATACTTGGAGGTATCGCGAGTCTATAGGCTACATTTCCTACTCGGTCAAGAATTTGAAATGGACCAATAAATCGTGGATTGAGCTTTCCTCTCTTCTCGAATCTTGTAACTCCCTTCCATGGGGCAACACGCAACAATACATGATCCCCTATACTAAATTCCACATCCTTTCGATGAAGATCCGCATAACTCTTTTGTTGATCTTGTGCCGTTTGTATACGTTGTCGAATCATTTGGATCTTTTCGGTAGTCATACGTACTAACTCGGGTCCCAACAATGTTGCTTCACCCACCTCATCCCAACATATTGGAGAGCGACACTTTCGTCCATATAATGCTTCGAATGGGGCCACACCTATACTTGCTCGATAACTGTTGTTGTTGTAGGAGAATTCCACCAATGGTAAATACTTATCCCAACCGCCCTTGAAGTCTCAGGACACGAGTCTTAATAAATCTTCAAGAGTTTGAATAGGCTTCTGATTGTCCGTCTGTTTGAGGATGGTATGTCAAATCAATCGTAAATCCGCACTCCATAGCTTTTTGCAAGCTAACCCAAAATCTTGAAGTGAATCTTAGGTCACGATCCGAAACTATGGATCTTGGCATGCCATGCAATCTTACAATCTCATTTACGTACATTTGAAAGCAAGACGTTCAAGGAATAAGTCTCCCGATTTCGGCAAGAAATGAGCAGACTTGGTTAATCTATCAACAATAACCCAAATAGCATTTATGCCTTGAGAAATCGTGGGAAGTCCCGTGAACGAAATCCATGGTAATGTGTTCCACTTCCATTTCGGAATCTCAAGTGGTTGCAATGGTCCTTAGGCACTTGATGCTCGCCTTTACACGTTGACAAGTTAAACATGTTGAGATAAACTTTGCAATCTCTCTCTTCATATTGTTCCACCAAAATGTATGTCGAAGATCACGATACATTTTAGTACTTCCGGATGGATTGAAAATGGTGTATTGTGTGCCTCCATCATAATCTTGTACTTCAAATCGTAATCGTTAGAACACAAAGTCCGGAGTGGACTCAAGTATTCCTTCTTCATCAATTCTCGCCCTAATAACACCTTCTTGTACTTTCTTCTTCATATGCATCACTCGGATTGATTGGCTCGAGCAACCTTAACTTTTTCTATTAAAGTTGGCTCTGTGCGATACTTGACATCATCGCACTCATTCCCCGCATATGATCTTCTACTCAACGCGTCGCCTACCACGTTCGCTTTTCCGGGATGGTATTGAATAGTGTGGTCGTAGTCTTTCAATAGCTCGAGCCAACGTCACGCCGCATGTTAAGTTCTTTTTGAGTGAAGAAATATTTAAGGCTTTTATGGTCCGAATATATCTCCACTTTCTCCCCATATAGATAGTGCCTCCGGATCTTTAAGCAAAACGATTGCCGCTAACTCTAGATCATGAGTAGGATAATTCCTCTCATATTCCTTAAGTTGTCGCGAGGCATAGGCTATGACTTTCCCACGTTGCATGAGAACACATCCTAACCCCTTTGCTCGAAGCATCATTTGAGATAACAAATCCATCCGAACCGAGATGGTATTGTTAGAACAGTGCCGAAATAAGTCTCCTCTTAAGCTCTTGGAAACTCTTCTCGCATTCTTCGCTCCAAACGAATTTTGTATCCTTCCGAAGTTAGATGAGTTAGCAGAGTAGCGATTCGAGAAAACCCTTCCACGAATCTCGATAATAACCAAATTTAAGCCCAAAAGCTACGACTTGACCACCGACTTTGGTTGCTCTAACTTTGTATTGCTTCAATCTTCACGGGTCAACAGATACTCCATGTTTTGACACACATGCCCAAGAAATGCTACTTCCTCAAGCGAACTCGCATTTCTTTAACTTGGCATAAAGCTTGTTTTCACGAAGCCTTTGGAGTACCAACTTCAAATGGTGCTCATGATCTTCACGGCTTTTGAATATATGAGGATGTCATCAATAAAGACAACAACGAATCGATCCAAATACTCTTTGAATACTCGGTTCATCATATCCATGAAAGCGCGCAGGAGCATTAGTCAATCCGAAAGACATAACTAAGAATTCATAATGCCCGTCTGGAGTTCTAAAAGCGCGTCTTTGGAATATCCTCGTTCTAATCTTCAAATTGATGATATCCGAAGCGAAGATCGATTTTTGAAAAGAATTGTGCTCTTGCAAATTGGTCAAACAAGTCATCAATACGAGGTAGAGGATACCTATTCTTGATAGTGACATGGTTCAATTCCCGATAGTCAATACAAAGTCGCATACTCCCGTCTTTCTTCTTTACAAATAAAACAGGAGCACCCCAAGGAGATGTACTAAGACGAATGAAACCAATGTCCAACAACTCCTGTAGTTGGACCTTTAACTCCTGAAGTTCAATAGGAGCCATTCGATATGGGGTTTTAGAAATGGGCTTTGTACCAGGTTTAAGGTCAATAAAGAATTCAACTTCACGTTCTGGGGGTAGACCGGGAAGTTCTTCAGGAAATACGTCAAGAAAGTTAATAACAACAGGAATATTATTCAATTTTGACGTGTCTTTATTCAAATCCATAACATGGGCTAAGAAAGCTTGACATCCGTTTTTTAATAAACGAATAGCTTTATGATTAGATATGACAAATGATTGATTTTAATGGTTTAGTTGCTTGAATGAACAACAACAAAGTTGTTTAGGAATATGAAAGCTAACAACCTTACGAAAACAATCAATTTTGGCATGATGAGTAGTTAACCAATCAATCCCTAAAATCACATCAAAAGCAAGTATCTTTAAAGAGATAAGGTCAATGTAAGATAAGGGTGCCAACATGGATTAGACAAGATTTATAAGCGTTGGATGTGATGAAAGTTTCTCCCAACGGAGTTTCCACAGATAGGTCAAAGTCTAATTTCTCCTGAGTCAAGTTTAAACGTTGAGCACAAGGTAGGAGAGATAAATGAATGGGTAAGACCAGGTATCTAGTAAAGTATAAACTTCACAAGAATTTATAAATAGCTTACCCGTGATCACCTCGTTTGGGTTCCTCGCATTTTGACGATACCACAACAAACGCTTCTTCCAGAACCAGATTGACTTTGAATTTTTACAGGGGATGGTCTTTTGAGTCACCGCCCTCATTGAACTAGGTTTCGCCACTGCAATCTCGAGCGATATGTCCTTCCTTTCCACAATTATAGCATACCGAGGCTGTTGTGGGCGTTTGGATCGATATGTCCCTCTTTCCGATTTATAAAATATATGACCGGTGGTCGTTCTCCTCCTTGGAACCATTCTTGTCACTTGCACTGTCTGTCTTCACATGGTCGTTGTTGAATCTCCTCTTTTAAAATCTCCTCCCGACTCGCTTCTTCTATTTTCATGGCCATGATTACCACCAGAGTGGTTACCATTTTTGTCCGCTTTTTTTTTTCTTTCTCCATCGGTTATTGTTGTTTTGTTGATCGCTATCTCCTAGATGATCCTCGATTGTGGTACCTCGGTTGACCAGACTTTCGTTATCTCGCTTCTAACAATTGAGCCCTCATAACAACATCCGAATAGAGAGAAAATTTATGAGAGATGAGATCTCGACGTATCTTGGGTTTCAAACCTCTCGTAAACATCCGCGTCATATCGTTCCTCATTCTCCACCAAATGAGGTGCAACCTCGGATAACTCGCAAACTTCGCCGTCATCGAGACACCGCCATGTTGTTCATTCGGCCTAATAAACTCCACTTCCTTCATATGACGAACACTTTCGTGAAAGTATTTGTCATTAAATAGTTTCAAACGTCTCCCAAGACATCTTTGAGTCTTAATTTGGATGGGTACGCTTCACGACTCCCACCAGATAGTCCGCTTCGCCACGGAACATAAAGGTGGCGAATGGAACCTTCTGTTCTCTCGTGCATCCCAAGACATCGAATATCTTGGTAATTTGCTTGACCCATGTTTCTACCATGATCGGATCTGGCTTTCCTTAAATTCGGTGGTCCCAACTCTTTGAATCGCTTGCATTTGTGACAACCCGTGAATTGCTATCATTTCCTCCTATGTTTTGAACACGAGTCTCCTCGTCTCGATTTTGCATGAACCGCAAAAAGCTTCTAAATATCCCCTCGCTCATCATCTCGCTTAGTGGTGTTGTTCACGGGAGGAACATTGCCACTGTTGCACGCGTTCTCCTCGTTGGTGAGTACAAAAGCGTCTCCACGGTCTCATTTCCATTGTTAATATTCTCAACGACATTCTCAAATACATCGCCATATAAAACAAGGGTTAATTAAGGAAATCAATATATCACATAATATCCCTATATATCGACCAACTATCAAATAAGCTTAGGTAGGACACACTAGCGAAGGATTTACTCTCTCTCCCTCCTAGTTCTATTCCCGATCTCCGCCGGAGATCATATCCCTAAGCTCGATACCAACCGTGACACACCCCCAAAATAGGTCTACATCACCCATTCCGAAAGTTGTCAATACACTAGATGTAAACAACTACAACTTTATTATTACAATAGTAAAAGCGTGAGTTTAAATCTGATATTGCCATCTGCAGACAATATCCACATACAAATAAATCCTCATCATAATTATTGATACATTATTTTACAACAATGGTGAGGACTACTAAACAACTCTCCCTAGAACTTTCATTCCATACCCAGACTCGTACTTTCGTTATATTCTCGCCTCCCGAGAAGAAAAATGGAACAAAAGGAAAAGGGTGAGCTCGACTAGCCCGAAGAAAGAATATTATGACTAAGATAATATACAACAAAATTATCGTTAGTCTTCAACAGGAAAAATATAATAGAATACAATAGACAACAAGTTTTAAATCAATATTCGCAGTTGAAATAATAATTCATTAGAAGAGTTAAGTAGAGAATGCAAACTACTATCTTCTATGTATGAATTTCAAAGTTCATCGTCTATTTTATCCTGTAACATCAATCAATATATATATCCGGGATCAAATATTCATCCTTGCACTACGTGCCAAGGACATTCACCGATTGGTCATGTTCATCTAAACACACATTCATCTTTGACTCACGGTCAAAGATATTCATCGAAATCATTCATCTTTGCACTACGGGCCAAAGATATTCATCGAAATCATTCATCTTTGCACCATCGCCAAAGATATTCATTATAAATCATTCATCTTTGCACCACAGCCAAAGATATTCAATAATATCATCATTTAAGACCGAGGATGATGAAAAATATTTTTTTTTAAAGAAACGAATCCAAATTGAAACAAAATGACAAGGATTAAGGATTCGTACTTTGTTTTATCCACGCCCAAAAATACCTCAAAATAATCATAGTGGTGTAAAATTCAAGAATGATCAAAACATTGATACAATCAAAGCTAGTATCCGAATAGATATTTTGGACGAAAAGAAAATTTTTATTTTTTGATGAATAGTGCAGTATTCGTGAATAGTACTATATATCGTGAATAAGGCCGATATCGTGAATAGTAACTCAGACACCAAAAGTTCCAAATTTGATAAAAACTTCAGATCAATATTTCAAAGATAATGATATTGAAGAAATAATATCATTTGAAAAAAAAATAATATCCCTTACCTCGAAAGATCAAGATTTAATTGGAATATCGGATATAAAGCTATATCTTGAACTTTCATAGTATAGCAATACTCAAAGTATACTCAAAATACTCACAAGAATACGCTCGATAATATAGAGAGAGAAAACTTCAGTTTCTGGTGTGATTTTCAATTCTAACCTAAGCACCTATTTATAGGAAATTGCTTAGAACACCAAAGCAGAAAATTTATTATAATAATAATATATATAAAAACTTTCTACGCCCATTCTTAGAATCTGAAAATCTGAATACAAACCACATGCTCCCTTCTAGAAGAAGTAAAAAAAACATTTTTTATAAAATAAATAATTAAAACTTCCAAAAATCAATTATTTTGGAGCTTCAGAACTTCAATAATTCATAATAAATAGCCCTTTTATCAGAAAATTTGAATCTCGCGAGTTTTTATAGGAAATTCAACTCTCTACAACTTTGCAGAAGAAAGTTTTTCCAAATTCCAAACAGAAATTGACCGAAATCCACAAACAGGCGATTTTAGAGGCTATAATCAAATTTCAGTCAATAAATTGGGTCCACCGACATGTTTAACATGTTTTAAACATTTATTGCAACAAAAATACTCTTCCTCCTCGTATACTCATATATCCCACATTCGTTGTAAAAATATCACCATTATTATATTATTAAAATATAATATTATATATATTTAAATGAATTATTTTATCAGAAAAAGATAAAATTTTAATTTTCAACAATTGTCACATTAAAAATTTTCTCCATCTATATCCACATAAAATCAATATTTTCCTCATCATATGAATCAATAATTAATTATTCACAAATAATATTACTGTAATCACAATATTGACAAACTGAGGCGGTCCAGAAAGAGGGGCTTTTCAATAAGAATTTCTCTCCTTCTTGGCGCCGCAATTAGGTGACCAAACCTCTCCTTAGAGCAGAACTTTCTAGACATTGCCAATAATGTTATCTAATAATATTATTCGGATAATATGAATTATTGCTTCGATAATAAAAAATAATGTGTAATGACAATTATTAAAACAACAAAGAATATAAAATATCAACGCAAAGAATTATTGAATCAATAAAATAAAACACCTGAGCAAAGAATTATCTGTAACCATTATTGAAAGTAGTGCCTTCTTATGTAAGAGTCAATAATTGGTGCAATACAAGTGCTACCGCAACAACACGCAGACATCGTGTTTTAACCACCGGGTATTCCAACGAGGTAAATTCAGAATAACTACGCCATTATTTTAAACAACTTATATTTGTCATTTTCTTCCTCCAATCGCTTTTTCGTTATGGGGCCTACACATGGGTCGCTGGCATGGTACGCATTTAATATTCCCCGACGAGCAACGAATATTCCACGACCAAACGAATATTCCCAACACAACAATGAATATTTTATAACCACTTGCTTATTTTGAAATATTTGCGTATTTTACCCATAACTATCCACATTAATCACATCAACCCTTACTATTTCAAAATAATAATTAGAGGAAATTAAATTTCATTTATTAATTATTTGGGATCTTACACATATGGTTCCAACCCACATTATCCATATTAAAAATGGTTAATATGGTTTTAGTTTTTAAATGGTTGGTTAACCATATTTTGAAAATCAAAACCAACCCATAACCATATTTTGCCTGGTCTAGTTGTCAATCTCACAACAAAACCCTCACAAGATCCTCACAAAGAAATCCTCATAGAGGATCCGGATCCGAATAATTGTATTCTTAAAGAGGAGGTCAACGAATTAAACCAAACTATGGTGAAACAATGTTTAAATGGGAACAATTTAATTGTGATTGCTATATTAGTTGGTTATGACAATATTTCAATGTAACAAAGTTTTTTCTGGATACGGTTAGTATGAAGTTTTTTTTTTGGTAAATTAGTCAATTGGCTAATAAAATACTGATACACATAGAGTCTCGTCTGCGTGTCAGCACTTTATTGGTCAATTGACCAACTTACTCAAAAAATAAACTCCATGCTAACCACTTCCGTTTTTTCTTTATGTAGATAAAAGTAGGGAATTCATTGCTACTCTCTTTTTTTTTTTTTTTTTTTTTCTGACAAATGCTATGTTCAATTATGTACACCCATCTCGACAAGCTTGGTAGAAGCCAAACCCCCTCAATTCCGCAATAAGAGTTGATTATGGAATAATATTTTGGTCGGTTTTTTCGTTCTTGAGGACTTTCTGGCAGGTAGGCTTGAGCTAAGATCATTTTAATTAAGGCTCGTGAACTATTATCGAAAATTTATCGTAAGTTACTCAAAGGCGGCTGAAACTTAAAAATCTCTTAAAGAAGGACGTACGAACCGATCATGGAACTGCACTTTTAGGACATGCTGAGCAAACTGACAATCTCATATAGTATGAGCGAGGAAATGTGTTACGACCCTCTCCTCTTTAAGTATTTTATTAAATTTGTTGATATTGTCAGAACAAAAATAATGTTATCATAACAAATATATATTTACTGACATTTTTACAATTGTTCTAACTACACTTGACACTTTAAGTAACATTTACTGCTTTAGTACTATAACATTTTTACTCTGACCGTCTTTTTATTAATAAAAGTTTTACTATTTCACCAATTTCATTATTTACATATTTAATTTTACCCATTTTACTATTTTAAATTGTATACATGGTAATTTGGGCTGTTATCTCATCCACAATAAATATAATAATATAAATGTATTATATTTATTGTGGTTTAATTATACTATTACTCTATTTCATGTGAAACAAGTTTGGAGAAGAATGAGAAAATAACATACATTGCAATGTTGTGGCAAAAGTTGTTAACTACTTTTCCCTAATAAAAGGAACTTGATATAATAATTTAATTTCCTCACAAAATTAAATAAAATAAAATTAAATATAATATCCACCAGGACCATCACTAGCAATAGACATAATAGGTGACATCAATTAAGGTTGTTATAATGTGCAACGGACAGATGGAAATTAGTCAATTAGGGTTACCTAAGCAATAGGTGGGCATGACAGATGATCCATAATACGTGGTTGATTAATTTATAAATGAACTGATAAATTCATAATAGGAAATGATATTTTTATAATAAAATTGTCATTATAGATCATACTACGACGGTTTTCACCGTCGTTATATATCTATAGCGACATTTTTATTATGAAAATATTATTTTTCATTTACAAACTGTGACGTCGTGTACTGTAAAATATTCTCGTTATCTACAAAAGAAAAAAGAAGTTTTTTTTCCTTCATAAAAGTAATTTTGTTAATATAAAATGTATCTTAAGTGGGGAAAAAAACTTATAGATATAAAAGTCAATTTAATTTAATTTTTTTAAAAAAATTAAAATTAGGTAAGGGTCTAGCATTAAATCAAGAGACTTATTGTGTCCAAAAACTCTTGGCGGACAGGTATATAAGACAGGAAAATTAGACCGGTGACATTTTTATTTTTTTTTGGTAACTCTAAAAAAATGTATAGTATTTATTCTAACAAAATTTTTTATAAATTACACCTAAAACACTATATTTTATAAAAATTCTTATTTAAATAAATACTATATATTTTTTAAAAATTACCAAAAAATAAAAAATAAAATCGGTCCAATTTTCCTGTCCATCGCCTGTCCGCCTAGAATCACTCTTTTGTGTCTATCTATTGCCGCTCGGACTTCCCAACCGCCTAGCTAAACATAAGCCGGATTTGCCTCCAAAGAGCTTTATCATTATAATTTTATTATTATATGATTACTACTATTAAAATAATAATTTATTATTTTTAAAGATACATATGAAAATAAAATTATTATATTAAATTTTATAAATGAGACACATTTTGGAGGGAGAAAGTATATTATAATTCTCAAAATGACAATTCTATTAAAAACGGATATCAATAGAAAAATGAACACGCAACATAAAGGTTAAAAAAGTCAATAATTCCGTCACAAATTGCCAAGTAAGTGCAAAAGTTATCCATGGCGAAACAACAAGATAACTATGAACGACGACACTGCCCAAAAGAAGAGGACAGCTTCTGTTCATGCCTAACATGTTCAACCTTAAAACCTACTAATCAATTAACCAATCGCTTCGTGTTATTATGAAATTAACTTCTTGATAAACTGATTAATTGATCAATACACTAATACACTAATGACTAGACTTGATAATTTAAATTGAAAACCATATAGTTAACTAAAAACCATTCAAATCTATTGGGTTGGTTAACTAGATTTTAGGTGATGGATTGATTTTGTTTTGAACCCATATTATTATTATAAATATGGATTAAATCTAGTCTATATTAGTCTATAATAATTTTTTACAGTTTATAGAGCTAATACATCAACATGTATGCATTATATATTGTACTACATTCTTATATAACACATACATTATATATATTACATTATATATATATATATATATTACATACTTTTGTAATTTATACATTTGTAATTATATATAAAAACCGTTTCACTAATTTGGTGACTCAATAGTCTATTATTTTTTTAATTTTCACATATCATAAATTTTAGTATTCTCAAATTGACTCAAAACTCAATATATCTTTTGTCATTAAAAATTTCAGTATACATTTATTATTAATATATACTTTCTCTGTTCCTAATTATTTGATGTTTTAAAATTTTTCATTTGTTTCTAATTATTTGACGTTTATTCAAATCTAAAAAAATTAATGAATTTTTTTCTAAAATTACCCCTCATTACTCTTTCTATTTTTTGATACTTTAAACTCTTTCTCTTTCTCTCTTTATCCCAACAAAACTCTTTTTATTCCAATAAAAGTTTGAAGGATATTATAGACAATTGAATACTATATTTTATGCTTTCTAATTATTATTTTAATTCTTCTGTCTACCTCTAAAACGTCAAATAATTAGGGACGGAGAGAGTAGTATATATTGAACAAGGAAATAACGAGAATTTTTCGAAAATGGCTTAAATCACATTCAACTTTCTAAATTACATCCGATTTGGTTGAGTTTTCTGGACTATAGCCTCAACGCTAATAGAATTGGTGTTGGTTGATAACACATTACTTAAGCTAATTAACTACTTAACTTATCTTAACCCATTTGTTTTTAAAAAAAATTGTGATTTTTTTTATAAATTCTTTTATTATAAAACAAATTTAAAAAAAATGATCAAAAAGGACAATCTAACGCCAATCTGACTAACATTGAATTTGATATTTTTTTTACAACGACTAACGACGATCGGATTTATAAAGCAAATTATAAATGTATTATTAAATTTATTAGGTAAAATAGTTCTAATAATTAAATATTTTTTTCTCTAAAATTATATTACTTATATTTAAATATAATTATACTTATATTTAATCGAGAGTAAAAATTTAAGATAAAACGATTTATGTAAAAATTATTTTCTTCTCAGACTATATTATCTAAATTGCAATAAAATTTTATCTAACAATGATAACAAATTAATATCAAGTAAGGTGGCCTATAATTATTTCCTTAAAAATATATTATTAATTTTATTTTAGACTTGGTTGAACTCAACCAAAAGTCTTTTTGAAACATTATAATATTATTATCATTTTGAATTTTAATTTATAAATTCTTATTGGATAGAATAATTAATTTTTATTTTTATTTAATAATTGAATAACAATAACAATTATATCATTTAAATAATGATTAAATCTCTCATTCATATTCGAAATTGGATAGTTATTTTGAGAAGGATTAGGAGTGAAATTTTGTAACACTAGTTGAATAGGAAAAGGGAAAGGAAACACACATATATATAGTTGTCTCCTTCTCTTTCTTCAACATTATATCTATACATTCAGGTATTATATATATATATATATATATATATATATATATATATATAGACAACGGATTCAGTCCGGGATTCTGGACAGGTCCAAAATCCGGATTCCAAATTTTTTTTTTTTTTTTTTTTTGTAGAACAACTAAAAAAAAAAATAAAATAAAATTATGAAACTGAATTTTTCCATAATACAGTGTTTTGGGTGTGTTTTTAATAGCTACACCAACCAATGTATGTACAATGCGCTTTGCATCATGCATGTAAATATTTTAGTATAGGCATCCAAATCACGCGTCAAAAACAACATATTACATAAAATTTCAATTCCATAATTTATTTATTTTTTTAGTTGTTTCAAAAAAAAAAAAGCAAAAAAAAAAAAAATAGGTCCGGATTTTAATAGAATCCGGGATCCCGGACTGGATCCGGACTCATATATATATATATATATATATATATATATATATATATATATATATATATATTATTTATTTATTGCAGCAACATTATAAAAGTTTTTCTGTCAGGTCGAAGAAAAGAAAATATGGAAGGAAATAAGAAAAACGACGTCGCCGAAGAAGAAAAGGCGGTCGCTCAAGCCGCTCTCCTCCTATACTCTTGGAAATTCCTCAAGTTGGAAACAATAGAAGCCGAAACTTTAGAAAAACAGAAGCAAGAGACACGACGTCAGAATCGTAATAATCATGATCAGGCCATGCCCTCAGAGATTAATGACGGACCACGTCGGCTCCCTCCAGTTCCGGCCCTGAACGGCCTCATCGGAGAATGCAGCAGGCCTCTTGAGAAACAGTTGAGTAAAAGCGACGTGAAGGATGATCAGAGCCGGTTATCATTAAACAAGGATTTTGTTATTAAATATTTCTTGCCAATTTTGAAGGATGGGGAGAATCCAGCGGATGGAATTAGCGTGACTGCGTATGATATAGAGGGGAATGAGTATGAGGAGATGATGTTTAAACTTTGGGGGAAGAAGATGTATGTTCTTACTAGGGATTGGAAAAAATTCTGCCACCACCATAACTTTGTTAAGCATAGTGATTGGGTCACGGTGTGGATGTTTAGGCATAAGCAGACTAATAAATTGTGTATTGCTATAACTTCTAATCGCTTACCGGTACTGGATTGATGCAGAACCTTCAATCAAAAAGGACGACGTTCAGCAGCAGCAGAAGAAGATACCAAGATATATTCATGTTGATAAACAAATGATATTATGGCTATATAAATTAACGAAACGGTTGTATGGTAAGATAAATAAATCGAATTAAAATCATTTTAAAGGGGTGGTAGGGTGAGTTGGATAATGGGTGAGCTTAAGATCCGGACTCTCTCTATATATAATGCTTCAAACTACTTGTACTAAGAGAGTGTTTGATAAGAATTAAATGAATCTGAATCTGAATCTGAATGAAAAAAACTGTTTAATAATTGACATGTCAACAAAAATATTTTAATTATTTTACTCCTCTGAAAAAATTCAAAATTATAGTAAATTTATTTAATATAATAGTTAATATTGTAAAAAAAAAAAAATCATTCAGCCGTCATTCAGCAAAAAAAATAGGACTTAGCCATTTAGTACAAATCATCTGAATGGCTGATCGATTCTGCCATTCAGATAATTTTTTTTCTCGAAACAAATGCACTGAATAACTGAATCATATTATGAAAGATAACTAAAAACAAGATGATTAGATAAAAGAGAGTATTTTCATAACACACAATCACTTTACAATTGTTTTATTTATAGAAATAAGAACATCAATACTACTAAGAAGTTACAAGACTCAAGAGTCATACATTTTAATATTCAATGAGAGTTACATGTATCTAGACATCCATATAATATTATGAATTTAGACATTTTATAACACTCCCCCTTGGAAGCTATACGCATTGAAAGCTGCCTCATTAAAAACCTTAGTTAAGGGAAAAAGAGTGCAGCGCGTATTAGCTCCCCCTCATGAATATATCCTTAAGTCCTTCAGCTGTCGCATTCCAATATTATGACGCAATCCTTCAAACGTTGCAGTTAGTAATACTTTGGTGAATAAATCTGCTAGATTATCTTTTGAGCGAATTTGCTGAACATCAATGTTACCACACTTTTCAAGGTCATGTGTGAAAAAGAATTTCGGTGAGATGTGCTTTGTTCTATCTCCTTTGATGTATTCTCTTTTTAATTGAGCTATACATGCAGCATTGTCTTCATACAGAATGAATAGATTTCTTTTGTAGCAATTTTCTAAGAACATGCTTCGTTAAAAATCTTACCAAATAAAAACCCAGTGGGAAAAAATTTGGCGAAGGAAAAGAGTACAATATTCTTGTATAACTTCTAGTGCCTTGAGATTGCCTCATTAAAACCTTGCAAAGGAAAACCTAGTGGGAAAAAATCTTAGCGAAGGAAAAAGAGTACAATCAGCACATATCTTTTTTACTCCCTTTCATAAGTACATAGAATTTCCATTGTTCATGGTAAAAATATCATTAAGTCGAAGTATGCCAATATTGTGCACCATCTTCTTCAAAATCATAGTTGGTAATGACTTAATGAATATATCAACCAAATTATCACATGATCAATATTGCCATTCTTCTGGGGCTTATGTGTATAAAATAATTTTGGTGCAATATGCTTGGTTCTATCACCATTTGGATTAAATAATCCCAAATCAATAGTCTCACGAAGATAACGTAAAATATGTTTAATTTCATTACAATATCTTTGAGTTGGTGCATAACTATACATTGCTAGTAAGTTAACTGCAAATGTTATATCAAGTCTTGTCAAATTTGCAAGATACATCAAAGTACCAATTACATTAAGATATAGTACTTCAGGACCAAAACACCAATTTCACAAAGATATGGTACTTCAGGACCAAAAGTTTATTAATCATTTTCTTGTGGTCAAAATGGATATTTCTTGATATCAAGTGACCAACCTATCATTGGAGTACTCAAAGGATTAACATTATCCATGTAAAGTTACTTCAGAACTCTTTTTGTGTATGTTGTTTGATGAACAAGAATTTCATAGTTCAATTTGTAGGCCAAGACAAAAATTTGGCTTACCAATATCTTTCATCTTAAATTAGTTATTTTTGTCGACTCTTCTGGAGCAAGATCTTTCATCAATAAATACAATAATAACAAATCTAGATTATGATCTTTTGATAAAAATGCATGCACAAATTAGATTATTTTCAAATCCTTCTTTAAAAAGATATCCACTTAGGCGATTATACCACAATCTGCATCTGGATTGCTTTAACCTATATAAAGATCTTTGTAGCTTAATAGAATACATATTTCGAGATGTAGAATTATATGCTTCATGCATTTTATATCCTTCAGGGATTTTTATGTAGATATAATTATATAATGATCCATATAGATATGATGTAACAACATCCATTAATTTCTCTTTCTACCAAGCTAATTAAAAATCTGAATGTAATTGTGTCCATTACAGGAGCATATGTTTCTTCATAATTAATACCATGTCTCTGCGAAGAAACCTTGTGCTACAAGTTGCGCTTTGTACTATATAATTTCATTTTTCTTATTTTGTACAAATACCCATTTGTATTCAACAAACATTACACCTTTAGGTGTTTGGACTACAGATCCAAAAACTTCACATTTACTTAGTGAATTTAATTTTGCTTGAATCGCCTCTTTCCACATTGGCCAAATATTTCTACATTCATTAACGATTTGTGGTTCATATATATGATCATTACATCTGGTAATATCCATAGCAAATTTATATGAAAATATGTTGTCGACAACGATTTTATTTCTATCCAATATATACGTCTCCTGTATATACATAATGTATAGTGATCTCGTTATTTTCAGGTACCTTATCCTCTTCAGGGGATAACTCATCCTCTTCAGGGAATAACTCTTCAAGAGTTTTATTTACAAGAGATTTTTGTTCATAAGTTTTGAATAGATTGATAAATTTTGTAGCCTGTTTCATGGGTATAACATCTTTATAGGCTGCAACTTGTTTTTCTTGTACTTTTTTCTTCTGGGAGATTCTATCTTTAACACCGATCATTCTTTCATGTTTCAGGTGTGACTTTGATTCAATTTGCTGCTGCATTAATTGATTGTACACAATCTCTGCTAGAGTATTAGCAACTAAAATGTGAGATATCACTATTTTCTTATTATCAGTGAATAATTCTGGTAATTGATTTGTAATTCATTGCAAATGAATTATCCTTTGAACTTCTAGTTCATATTGATTTGTATAAGGATCAAGATTAAATAACGTTGAAACATTCCAATTAATCTCCCATCGTGCTTCAGGCAATGATCTCCCGTCGTGCTTCAGGCAACGACTTTTCTCCCCCTAATGGTGGGAAGACTATTAAAATAATAATCCTTTAAATATACCTTAAAAATATCACTCTAAATTCTTTCTTAGAAGATGAACACCAAATAACAATAATTAAATGTGATAATTTGGTAAATATTACTAAAATCAAGAACAAACAAAATTAGAGAAAAAAGAGCATTCTCTTTTTACTTTGATATATTCAACAAGTAAAGGAATCTTCTAGTTCTTTAAAGGATGTTCATGGGAGTTTTCAATAATTCAATGTATCATTATTGATCCTAGATGATCATGCCAAATCATAAAAATATTTGGATCCAAACACTTCTGGTGTATCACAAAATTTGTTTCAACTATTCTCATTTTAGTATAATATAACCCAGAAGAGAAAATATACAATTTTTCTAGTATGAGCTTCTGACTCGATACTATTGAAGTAATATCAAGAAATTATTCACTGCCTTCGTTATTGATTTCAATATAATAACTATTATAACGTATATCCTTAAAGCTGAGCAAATTTTTGCTTGTCTCAGAAGAATATAAAAAATCATCAATACAAAGTTTTGTGCCCTTTGAAAACATTATAATCGCTCTTCCAGAGACTTTAAGTAAATTTGATGAATAATCACTCTTCAAAAGTCTTCAATTATGTTTGATGAATAATCGTTCTTCTAGAGCCTTTAATTAAGTTTAATGAGCTTCTGGCCATACAATTTCATATATACAAAACCTAAATTGAACTTTATAACTTGAAACATAAATAAAACATATAATAAAAATACTTATTATAATGTCATAATATAATGAAATAAAAATAATTAATTGGTATGAACATTTCTATCAATATATCATCAAGGAAACCATAGATATAAAAATTAGTTATATTCACTCCATTTAAAAAGTCAAAATAATTCATGGGATCTTCAGGATCATTCCATTTCCTTTTCTTTTATGGAGTCTTGGTACAAATCTAACAAATGTTTAGGAGTACGACGGGTACATTCCCTTTTATATATTGATTGTTCTTTTCAAGTCCACTACCACAACTACAACCATAATTTTCTCTATGATTATCAAATGAGGTTCCATTCACTTTAGGGAATGTAATAGAATCGGTCGAGCGAAATTGTTGGTTTTTCAGCAAAAACTCATTATTTTGTATAGCCACTAGAAGAAATGATATCACTTCTAGGAATATAATTTCCTTTATCGCTTCAGGGAATATATTATGAACTTACACTCACAATTTTTTTTCCTCATGGAGATGATAGCAAATAAAAATAGTTAATTTTGCATGATCCTGCAGGGATGCATGATTGCCAACTTTAATTGTATCTCCAAGGTTCTTTGCCTTTATATGAATCTCAACATCAAGATTCCATTACAAATAATTCTTGCTCGATATAAATCAAGGGCAACAAATTCAAATTTATAAAATTTGAATATTAAATAACTAAACATATTCCCCATCAAATTAAATAATTATATATGTTCAGATTTAATTATAATGAAACAATTTATAGAAATGCAGTAAAATACGAAACTAATTTTTTTTACTAAAACTAAATAACAAACCAACACTACTAAGAATATTTGTCATTGTAACTTCATACAAAAAAATATCAAAAATCATTAGAAATTTGATTTATTATAATAAATATTGAATAAACATTCGGTCAAATTCAATACTTAGTTTTAAAATATTAATTTGTCAAACATCTTCTTTTTAAATAAGAAAACTCATGAAATTGAAATGTAAAATGTTTACTTTATGTTTATGATATCATACTGCTTTCAACATGAGGAGATTTTGGTTAATGCTTTTTTTTCACATAATATATACACTGTGATAAGTCCTTTTTATCGTGATGAAAATTATCTTTAAAAGTAACAGATAGGATTGGGACAAACACTGTAATTAGAATATATCATCAAAATAAGATGGTAGAATCTATGACCAACTATTATAATATGTTAGCACATCTGTATATAACACAAGGAAATTTAAGAAGAATAAGTGAATTTTCACATAAGAAATTACTATATCCTAAAGAGATGCTAACCAAGCAATAAGACTTACCTTTTGGGTAGTATTCATATCATAAAATTCCCTCCTGGGTTTTACTTTTAAGTTTTAACTATATATATATGCTGCAAACAAACTAATCAACTTTAGGAGTAATTTTTTTTTTATCAAAAATATCAAGTACGTATATATATTAGATGTAAAACCCCAACTTATTATAAATGAAATTAAATTTTCTCTATTTATTATTTTTAAATAGTAAGGGTTGATTTGATTAATGTGGTTAGTTATGGGTAAAATGTGCAAATATTTCAAATAAGCAAGTGGTTATAAAATATTCATTTTTATCAGAGAATATTTGTGACTCCCCCAAAATAGGTCCATTCCATCCAACCCATTCTGAGTCGCCAAATACATGGTACAAAAATAACTACAACTTTATTATTACAACATAGATACTGTGAGTTTAAATACAATTATTGTCTTCTAGACAATATACATACCCAAATAAATCCCCATCATAATTATTGATTATTTTACAAAAATGGTGAGGACTACTAAACAACTCTCTCTATAACCATCATTCCATACCCCGACTCGTACTCGCTACATTCTCGCCTCTTGAGAAGAAAAATGGAACAAAAAGGAAAAGGGTGAGCTCAACTAGCCCAGTAAAGAATATTATGACTAAGATAATATACAACAAATTATCGTTAGTCTCCAACAGGAAAAAATCTAGTAGAATACAATAGACAACCAGTTTTAAATCAATCTTCGCAGCGGAAATAATAATTCATTAGAAGAGTTAAGTAGAGAATGCAAACTACTATCTTCTATATATGAATTTAAAAGTTCATCGTCGATATTTTATCCTCGTAACATCAATCAATATATATATCCGAATCAAATATTCATCTTTGCACTACAGGCCAAAGATATTCATTAGTTGGTCATGTTCATCTAAACACCTGTTCATCTTTGCACTACGGGCCAAAGATATTCATCAGAAATCATTCATCTTTGCACTACAAGCCAAAGATATTCCATAATATCATCATTTAAGACTGAGGATGATGAAAAATATTTTTTAAAGAAACGAATCCAGTGAATCAAAATGACAAGGATTAAGGATTAAGGATTCGTACTTTGTTTTATCCACGTCCAAAAATACCTCAAAAATAATCATAATGGTGTAAATAATAATTCATTAGAAGAGTTAAGTAGAGAATGCAAACTACTATCTTCTATGTATGAATTTCAAAGTTCATCGTCTATTTTTATCCCTGTAACATCAATCAATATATATCGGGATCAAATATTCATCCTTGCACTACTGAGCCGAGGACATTCACGATCGGTCCATGTTCATCTCAACACTGTTCATCTTTGCACTACGGGCCAAAGATATTCATCAAGAAATCATTCATCTTTGCACTACTGGTCAATGATATTGGTAATATCATCATTTAGACCGAGGATGATGAAAAATATTTTAAAGGAAAGCGAATCCAATTGAAACAAAAGAACAATTATTAAGGATTCAGTATTTTAAACAATTCAAGTTCAAAAATACTTCATAAGTAATCGAGTGGAGTAAAATTCAAGAATGATCAAAACATGGATACGATCAAAGCTAGTATCCATAGTAGATATTTTGGACAAAAGAAAAATTTCATTTTCTATTGAATAATGCCGTATTCGTGAATAGTGCCGTATACGTGAATAGTAACTCCGACACCAAAAGATAGAAATTTCAAAAAAAACATCTTCACGCTTCGTGATTAGTACTCGTGAATAGTAACTCATGAATAGTAACTCGTGAATAGTAACTCATGAATAGTAACCCTGACATGAAAAAATTTTAAATTTGATAAAATTTTCAACCAATATTTGGCATAATGATATTGAAGAAATAATATCATTTTTGAATAAAATAACATCCCTTACCTCGAAAGACAAAGATCTTAAAGTTAAACACAGGATATAGGCTATGACTTGAACTTGCATCAGTATAGAAATACTCAAAGTACTAAAATACTCACAAAATACGCTTGATATTATAGAGAGAGAAAGAGAGAGAAAACTTCAGTTTCTGGTGTAATTTTCAATTCTAACCTAAGCACCCTATTTATAGGAATGCTTAGAACACTAAAGCAGAAAATTTAATAAAAATATTAATATATATATAATTGTCAAGCCCACTTTTACCAACTGATTTCAGATCATTAAAAATACATGTGAGCCACTCAATTTCAACAAAAAAACGTTTTTCTTATAAAAAACATTTTAAACTCCAAAAATCAATTATTTCGAAACTCCAAAACTTCAATAATTCATAATAAATAGCCCTTTTATCAGAAAAATTCAAAACTTGCGACTTTCCATAGGAAATTTCATTATCTACAACTTTGCAGAAGGAAGTTTTTCCAAATTCCAAACAAAAATTGACCGAAATCCATAAACGGGCGATTTTACAAGCTATAATCAATTTTCAGTCAATAAATGGGGTCCACAGACATGTTTAACATGTTTTAAACATTTATTGTAACAAAAATACTCCTCATCCTCATATACTCATATATCCCACATTCACTGTAAAAATATCACCATTATTATATTATTAAAATATAATAATATATTTAAATAAATTATTTTATCAGAAAAAGATAAAATATTAATTTTTAACAATTGTCACATTAAAAAATGTCTCCATCTATATCCACATAAAATCAATATTTTCCTCATCATATAAATTAATAATTAATTATTCACAAATAATATTACTGAGAATCATAAGTAATCTTTGTGAACCGGTAGTTCAAGAAAGAGGGGGCTTTCGATAAGGATCTCTCTCTTTGGTAGTTGATTAGGTGACCAAACCTCTCCTAAGGCAGAATTTTCTAGACATTGCCAATACTGTTATCCAATAATATTATTCAGATAATATGAATTATTGCTCCGATAATAGAAAATACTGTGTAATGACAATTTATTGAAACAACAGTAATATAAAATATCAATGCAGCAATTATCGTTAATACTGTTAGAATACCCGGTGGTTAAAACATAGTAGCACACGGTATTGCACCAATAATTGATTCTTACGTAAGAAGGCACTACTCAATAATTGTTACAATGATAATTCTTTGTTCAATATTTTATTTTATTGATTCAATAATTGCTACGTTGATATTTTATATTGTTGTTGTTTCAATAATTGTCGCTTGCTATAAAGATTTTCTATTATCGGATCAATAATTCATATTATTTGAATAATATTATTAGATAATATTATTGGCAATGTCTAGAAAGTCGCATCTAAGGAGAGGTTTGGTCATCTAATCAGGCCAGCAAGAAGGAGAAATCCTTATCGAAAGCCCTCTCTTTCCAGGGAACTACCGGTTGCACAAAGATTGTGATTCTATAATATTATTTGTGATTAATTAATTATTGATTTATATGATAAGGAAAATATTCATTTTATGTGGATATAGATGGAGAAAATTTTAAAGTGACAATTGTTAAAAATTGATATTTTATCTTTTCTCGATAAATAATTCATTTAAATATATTATTATATTTTAATAATATGATAATGGTGATATTTTTACAATGAATGTGGGATATATGATTATATGAGGAGGAAGAGTATTTTGTTACTAAAATATTTAAAACATGTTTTTATGTTTCATGGACCCCATTTCTGATCGAAATTTGATTATTATACCAGAAATCATCCGTATGTGGATTTCGGTCAATTTCTGTTTGGAATTTGGAAAAACTTAAACTTACAAAGTTGTAGAGAATGAAATTTCATATGGAAAAGACATAAGGTTCGAATTTTTTGGATAAAGGGCTATTTATTATGAATTATTGAAGTTCCGAAGTTCTAGAATAATTAATTTTTGAAGTTTAAAATAATTTAATTAAGAAAAACATTTTTGTTGCTTTGGCACATGTGTGGCTGATGTTTTGGCCAAATAAGTGGGCGTAGGAAGTTTAACAAAATTATAATATTATTATATTAAATTTTTTGCTTTGGTGTTCTAAGTATTTTCCTATAAATAGGGTATTTAGGTTAGAATTGAAAATCACACCAGAAACTGAAGTTTCCTCTCTCTATATTATCGAGCGTATTCTTGTGAGTATTTTTATACTTTGAGTGTTGCTATACGGTGCAAGTTCCTTCAGCGTTATATCTGATATTCTAGCCAGAAGTACTATTCTTTTCGAGGTAAGAGATGTTATTTTTTTTTAAATGATATTATTTCTTCTAATATCATTATGCCGGATTATTGGTAAGATTTTTCTTGTAAAATTCTTGTCTTTTAGTGTCGGGGTTACTATTCACGTATAAGGCACTATTCACGTATACGACACTATTCACGAATACGACACTATTCACAGAAAAATTAAATTTTCATTTTTTTCCAAAATATCGATTATGGATACTAGCTTTGATTGTATCCATGTTTTGATCATTCTTGAATTTTACTTCACTATGGTTATTTATGAAGTATTTTTGAACTTGGACTATTTTAAAGTATTTAATCCTTAATATTTGTTCTTTTGTTTCTTTGGATTCGCTTTTTTTTAAAAATATTTTCATCATTCTCACCCTAAATGATGATATTATCGAATATCTTTGCCCTGTAGTGCAAAGATGGTTGATTTTCTTATGAATATCTTTGGCTCAGAGTAAAAGATGTACAAGTGTTGAGATGAACATGACCGATCGATGAATATCTTTGGCTCGTAGTGCAAAGATGAATATTTGATTCAAGATGTATATTGATTGATGTTACAGGATAAAATATTGATGATGGACTTTTAAATTCATAGATAATAGTAGATTTCATTCTCTACATAACTCTTATATGAATTATTATTTCCGCTGTGAATATTGATCTGAAACTTGTTGTCTATTGTATTTTATCGATTTTTTTCCCTATTGAAGACTAACGATAATTTGTTCTATATTATCTTAGTCATAATATTTTTTCTTTGGGCTAGTTGAGCTCACCCTTTCTTTTTTGTTCCATTTTTCTTCTCGTGAGGCGAGAATGTAGCGAGTACTACTATGGGGTATGGAATGAAGGTCATAGAAAGTTGTTTTAGTAGTCCTCACCATTTTTGTAAAATAATATATCAATAATTGTAATGAGGACTTATTTGAGTGTTGATATTGTCTAGAAGACAATATTTGTATTTAAACTCATAGTTTTTATGTTGTATTAATAAAGTTGTAGTTGTTTCTATACCATGTTATTGACGACTCAGAATGGGTGTTGTATACCTATTTTGGGGGCGTCACATTAGACTTTGACATAAAATAAAGAAGATGGGCAGAAAATGAAACTTATATCGTTATATCGTTCATTGACGGGACGACATTTGATATGTGTTAAACTTCTCTGAATTGAACGTCACATTTTTAAACGGTCCTAAAAAATAAAAATCAACATTTGGGTTCCAAAATTTTCTACCACTTTCTTCTCAATATAATGGGTATGATAGGGAAATCAGTCAGTCACATATGCCCAATTATTATAACTTTGATCCTCGTCAACTAACAGATAGCATTGATGTTAATATTGCGGTGCACCAATTTTTCAAAGTTTAATGAGAAGAGTGGTTACCGTAAACCCGACATTTATGTTAATCACAAGATCAAATAGAAACACGATAATAAGTATCTCGAGAATGATGCATATATAGATTGAAGTAAAGTGATATGGAATAAATTTCAGAAACAAAAATATCATTTCCATACAGAAATTTAAAATCAAATTATAAGACAAGTATGAACCATACTTGCACCCATACTTACACTGTTGCTGCTAAATCACCATGAAAATTGTGTCCATTCTCAACTACTCAAGGGAAGCTAAAAGTTCAAGCTCCATTATTGTTTTTTTTCTTCTTATCAACAAACCAAATATGATTATCCACTTCAAGACAAAAGTAAAGAGCAATTCGTGCTGATAACGTATTATGAAAGATAACTAAAAACAAGATGATTAGATAAAAGAGAGTATTTGCATAATCTTTTTGTATATCACTCAATCACTTTACAATTGTCTTATTTATAGAAATAAGAACATCAATACAACTAGGAAGTTACAAGACTCAAGAGTCATATATTTTAATACTCAATGAGAGTTACATGTATCTAGACATCCATATAATATTATGAATCTAGACATTTTATAACAAATCAGTCAATCATTCAAAAACTTTCTTTTATTTATTAGTGTGCCTGTTGTGTACTTGCTTTAAGTCTTCTATTAGGCTTTAATTGGACTGAAAATTAGACTAAAAAAATTAAGTTAGAGTTCAAGCTACACCATACCAACAATAAGGGTTAAATACACTTTTTGTCACTTTATTAGGGATCGGTTTACAAATACATCACCGAACTAATTTTATTTACGATCAACTCATTGAACTATACATTATTTATAAAAAGTGATTTTTTCGTCTATGTCTGTTAACCATTTAACAAAAAAAAAATGTGGCAATACGTGGCAAAACTGACAGGAGAGAGAAGCAGAGTTGAATAACTAATTAAATTAAATTATACTCAATTCTATAACAAATAGTTAAACAAAATATAAATCAAATTAATATACATAATAAATAATTAAATAAAATAAATTAATTAACAATAAAATAAATTAATGAATAATTTTTACAAATGTATTTATATAAATTAATAAATTCATTTTTTTTAAATTTTTAAATATTTTAATTTCACTTTAAAAATATAAAATTATCTAATATTATGAAATGGAGGGATTATTATTATTATTATCATATTCCTTTTTCCAGATAAAAGTAAGAAAAAAAAACTTCATCTTCCTCACAAAGATCTTCATCGGCCGCCATCCACCATCATCCATAACCACCACCATCAACAACCCAAACATCTACTGTGACGCTCCCAAAATAGGTATATATCACCCATTCTGAGTTGTCAAATACATGGTACAGAAACAACTACAATTTTATTAATACAATTATCGTGCAAAATACGACAACACATAAACTGTGAGTTTAAATACAAATATTATCTTCTAGATAATTTCAACACTCAAATAAGTTCTCGTTACAATTATTGATACATTATTTTATAAAAATAGTGAGGACCACTAAACAACTTTCTAGAACCATCATTCCATATCCCGACTAGTACTCGCTACATTCTCGCCTCCTGAGAAGAAAAATGGAACAAAAAGGAAAAGGGTGAGCTCAACTAGCCCAGTAAAGAATATTATGACTAAGATAATATAGAACAAATTATCGTTAGTCCTCAACAGGGTAAAATCTGATAGAATACAATAGACAACAAGTTTTAAATCAATATTCATAATGAAATAACAATTCATTGTAAGAGTTACGTAGAGAATGAAATCTACTTTCTTCTATGAATTTAAAAGTTTATCATCAATATTTTATCTCTGTAACATCAATCAATATACATCTTGAATCCAATATTCATCTTTGCACTACAGGCTAAAGATATTCATCAGTTGGACATGTTCATCTCAACACCTGTTCATCTTTGCACTACGGCCAAAGATATTCATCAGAAAATCATTCATCTTTGCACTACAGGCCAAAGATGTGACGCCCCCAAAACAGGTATACATCACCCATCTTGAGTCGCCAGATACATGGTATATAACTCAACTATAAACTTAATTATACAATTGTCGTGCAAAATACGATAAAATATAGCTGAGAGTTTAAACACGAATATTGCCTTCTAGACAATATCCACACTCAATGGAGTCCTCATTACAATTATTATAACACTATTTTATAAAAATAGTAAGGACTACTATAGCCACCATCTCAGACATTCAATCCATTCCCCGACCAGTCCCAGCTATATTCTCATTTCCTCAAAAGAACATTGAAAGAAAAGGGTGAGCTCAACTAGCCCAGTAAGAATTATTATGACTAAGATAATGAAGAATAAATTATCCTTAGCCTTCAACAGTATAACAACTGATGGAATATAATAGACAACAAGTTTTAGATCAACAACTGCAGCGAAATAAGCAATCCATTAGAAGATTCAAGTAGAACATAATGTCTATTATCTCTTCTAGATTAAAAGTCCATCGTTAATATTTCATTCCTGTAATACTCAACAATTGTTCTTTGTTATACCCAAGACAAAAAGTTCTTTGTCTTCACCTAAACCACCAAAGATTATAGTTAAATCAACAATTCATATTTATAATCATATAACTCAACAGTTTCTCCTTGCCACAAAGGCTTAATAGAACGTTTACTCAATATCCTTACCCCAAAGGCTAAAGATATTCAAATGTAATAACAATGATCATACCAATCAGTTGTCTACCTTTGCACTACGGGCCAAAGATATTCAATTATAAAACCAATGGTCATGATCATACCAATCAATTATCTGTCAGTGCACTACGACCAAAGACATTCAACTGTTAACTAACGGTCATGATCCTACCAATCACATCATCGAATTATCCATGCACTATGGGACAAGGATAATCGTTATTATCACTAGTGGTTATGATCATGTCATACACTTGTCCATCTTTGCACGTAAGCCAAAGATATACAACTATAAAACTAATAATCAACGATCCATCTTTGCCGACGTAAGCCAAAAAATATACAAATCAGAAACCAATAATCAAACGGTCCATCTATGCACGTAAGCCACAAATGACTTTCATCACAATATAAGCATGAGGATGATGACAATTATATAGGCATTAATCAAACGAAATCAAGGATAAATATTAAAGACTTTAAATTTATCCAGAGTTTAAAAATATCCAAATTGTCAACATGATACTACTTTGTGGAGTAAAATTCAAGAATAAAATTCATGTACCAAAAATAATTTGGACAGAAATAAAATATATTTTTCGGGTAAATAGTACCCCGCAATAGTAACCTATGAATAGTACTTCGGGAATAGTACTTCGTGAATAGTACCCTGGCATGAAAAGTATCCCAAATACCCGAGTGAATAATATTCAGGTGAATAGTAATTTGGGTGAATAGTAACCCGTGAATAGTAACTCGTGAATAATACTCCGATACGAAAAGTGCCCCGAATACCCGAGTGAATAATACTAGAGTGAATAGTAACCGGGTGAATAGTAACCTGTGAATAGTAACTCGTAAAAAAAAAATACCAAAGAAAATGATATTCCATGGCGAGTACAAAAGAAATGATATCTCATACGTGTATAATAGAATATACTAAACCGAAAATGGATTTTCACCCGCCATGCAGTAATCCACGACGATGATCATTTCCACAATTTAATAAAGAATGAATACGAAGGATCATTCACCATGCATGCTGTAATCCACATAGACAGGTTATTCGAATACAATAATAAAGAATGTAATAATAGAAGAATTCACCATGCATGTGTTAGTCCGCGTAGACAGGTTATTCCAACAAAATAATAAAGAATGGAATAACAGAAGAATTCACCAGGCATGCGATAGACCGCACAGACAGGTTATTCCAAAAGAATAATAAAGAATGGAATAACAGAAGAATTCACCAGGCATGCGATAGACCGCACAGACAGGTTATTCCAACAGAATAATAAATACTGGAACCAGGTCATGTGTAATCCGCACAAACATGATATTCCAACAGAATAATAAAGAACGGAACCATGTCATGCGTAATCTGTACAGACAGGATATTCCAACAGAATAATAAAGAATGGAATAATAGAAGAATTTCACCATGTATGCAGTACTTCGCATAGACAGGTTATTCCAAAAGAATAATAAAGAATGAAATAACAACCCTTACGAGTATTGAAATAAAATAACTCTCTTCATGAATACGAAAGAATAATACCCCTTACCACAATAATGATATCCCTTACCTTAGAAGAAAACTGGATACTGGAATAGTGAGGTAGCAGACTTCTCTTCTTCTTTCTCTTTATAATTTCTCTCTATAATAATTGCTCTATAGCTTTAGTGAAATGGTGAAAAATAATGAAGGAATGAGCTTCTATTTATAGGAAAATATAGTTTCGATAATTGCACGTTTTGGGGCTCGAAATAATACAGTATAATACCTTCCTCTTTTCTTTCATTTTTAATTTAGTCCTGCAAGTATTATCAAACTTGCACCACCTCCTCTAATAGTAAATCATTTGAATCAATAGTTCTAGACATGTGAAAATACGAATTACAGTATAGTACCTCCATCTATACCTCCATTTTTAACTTAGTCATGCAAGTATTATCAATCTTGCACCAACTCCCCTAATAGTAAATGAATGTGAATCAATAGTACACACATGTGAACAAATTGTTATAATCATGTGAATCAATAGTAATTAATTGCTCATTTATCCGGTTAATTACATCTACATCATTGGTCAATATAACATCCGGACATCAATTATTATCGAAATAAATGTTAATTTTCACTAACTTATTTAATAAATCCAACACAATGGAACTATTAAATTCATCTTTGATCAATCAATTCAAACTTTTAATCATCATTAAATATTACTTCGCAGTTATTTTAATAAATAATACCTCACTGCTATTTCAGACCCGAGGATGATGAAATAATGGCTGCAAAAAGTGTTACCGCTAAAATTGTTGAACTACCCTTAGTTAGTAAAGTACAAAGAATACGCGTGGTTGCATAAGTAGCACACCTGATTGATTATTGATGCTTACGTAAGAAGTCACCGCTTATACTCAATTATTGCAAAGAATTGTCCGATCATATCTCTCATATTATTGATTCAATTATTGTCACAAAGATTATCTCAGATAATATGTTATATTATTAAATCAATAATTGAGACGATTAAAGTTATTCATATTATTATTTACAATATCGATAATGTCTAGAAGTTCACAAGGAGAGGTTTGGTCACCTAATTGCGCGCTAATAAGGAGAAATCCTTATCTGAAAGCCCCTTTCTCGGGAAACGACCGTTGTTAAATATTGTGAATTATAATATTAATGATGAATAAGTTCCTGTTGATTAAAGATGAAATTGATAATTCCATTGTGTTGGAATTATTAGTGTTAGTGGAAATCGACATCTATTCTGATAATAATTGATGTCTGGAGGTTATATTGACCAATCGGGTAATTAACTAGATAAATAAGCAATTAATTGCTATTGATTCACATGATTATAACTATTTGTTCACATGTGTGTACTATTGATTCACATTCATTTACTATTAGTGGAGTTGGTGCAAGATTGATAATACTTGCACGACTAAGTTAAAAATGGAGGTATAGATGGAGGTACTATACTATAATTCGTATTTTTACATGTCTAGTGTGATGCCCCCAAAATAGGTCCACACGACCCATTCTGAGTCGCCAGATATCATACTATAAAAATATAATCTTCATTTATACAACTGTTGAACTATCGTGCAGAATACGACCACAGTTAAACTGTGAGTTTTAATACAAATGTATGTAACTCTTATGATGCCTCGACCACAACCTTACAATGGTACTTTACATAAAAGTACAGTCAAAAACTATTTTAGAAATTAAAATCTTTGGGAAGTGCTCAAGAAAACCTTCGTACATGGGAGGCCATGCGTCTAGGTTATGATAGATATTATATGTCCACAGAATAATCCTTGGTTGACCCAATAGACACCAAAGAAAAATGAGAAGATTGTTATCATGTTCTTTCTAATGGTGAGTCTTCTCTTGACATATAACTCTCTCCACTGTCTGCAATTAAAAATTATATTTCAACCAAACTCCAAGATCATATAGGTAATGCTCGTAGATATACTCAGCAAGTGGATGTGCACAACCCTGTCTTATGATAACACGAGGTTGTATGTCATTAGACATCTTGTATGATAGTGGCAAAACCCTTCCAAAGTTAGGTTCACCTCACCCTATTCGGTTCACCAAAATTAAATATCAAATGACGTATACAATACGACACACTTATATAAAGTTCTCAACAAAATTATTTTCATTCTATTTAGGGAGAACCTCAACAACTATAGACCACCATTCTATTCCTCTGTTATCCCCCCGGTCAATCTTAAGAATAATTTCTTATTACCTAAAAGGAATTGTGAAGCAAAAGGGTGAGCACAACTAGCTCAGTAAAGAATATCATGACTAAAGATAATTAAATTATCAATAGCCTTCATCAGTAATAAATCAGAGATTTAGAACATATGGTAGATGGTAAAACTTTTCAACCATAGTTGCAGCGGAACGAGCAATCCATTAGAAGAGTCAAATAGACCATCAGGTCTATTATCTCCTCCATGTTAAAAGTCCACCAATAATGTTCTATCCCTATAACATCAATCAATAATTCCTGTTCACAATCATATGAATAACTCATAATCATAATTGTGATTCTAAATTCCTCTTCGCACCTAGGACGAAGATAATTTTCATCACCTATCTTCACCTGAAACATCAAAAATCATGGTTATACCAAATCACAATTCCTGCTCATAATCATACTAATAAATTCATCTTTAAACTACGGCCAAAGATATTCATTAACAATTCATCTTTGCACTACAGGCTAAAGACATACAACTGTATTTTAGAAGAGTCAAGTAGAGCATGATATCTACTATCTTTTACGAATTAAAAGTGTATAATCAATATTTTATCGCTGAGACTCAGCATAATAAATAATTCACATCATCGCATCATCCCTGCACTACGGCCAAGGATATTCATTAGTATTATGACCACAAATTATCCATGCACTACGGGCCAAGGATATTCGTGTTTTCAACAATGGTCATGATTATACCGACTAATCCCTAGTTATAATCATACCAACAACTGTCCATCAATGCACTACGAGCCAATGAGGAATTTTACCACATCATTTGTAACATTACAAGTCATGATTATACCGAATGATCCCTGGTCATAATCATACAAATCAACAGTTCATCTATGCACATAAGCCAAAGATACTCATCAATCAATAGTTCATCTTTGCACGTAAGCCAAAGATATACAACTATAAAACCAATAATCAACAGTCCATTTTTGCACGTAAGCCAAAGATATAAAACTGTAAAACCAATAATCAACAGTCCATCTTTGTACGTAAGCCAAAGATATACAACTGTAAAACCAATAATCAACAGTCCATTTGTGACGCCCCCAAAATAGGTATACATCACCCATCTTGAGTCGCCAAATACATGGTACAAAATTCAAATATAACTTAATTATACAACAGTCGTGTAAAATACGACAAAACATAATATAAGAGTTTTAATAAGAATATTGTCATCTAGACAATATCCACACTCAATGGAGTCCTCATTACATTTATTATCACACTATTTAATAGAATAGTGAGGACTACTAATGCTATCATATGGACCGTCACTCCATTCCCTGACTAGTCCCAGTTATATTCTCATTTCCTGAAGAGAACAATGAAAGCAAAGGGTGAGCTCAACTAGCCCAGTAAGAAATATTATGACTAAGATAATGCAAAATAAATTATCCTTAGCCTTCAACAATATAACAACTGATAGAATATAATAGACAACAAGTTTAACTGCAGCGGAATAAGTAATCCATTAGAAGAGTTAAGTAGAGCATAAAATCTACTATCTTCTATGATTTAAAAAGATTTTCATCAACTTTATTGCTGAGACTCAACTTAATAAATAAACCACAACATCCCTATACCACGGCCAAGGATATTCATGTAATCATCAAGGGTCATGATTATACCGAATAATCCTTGGTCATAATCATACCAACAACTGTCCATCAATGAACTACAGGCCAATGAGGACTTTTACCACATTATTCGTCACATTACGGTCATGATTATACCGAATAATCTCTGGTCATAATCATACCAAGTCCATTTATGCACGTAAGCCAAAGATGACTTTAATCACAATATAAGCATGAGGATGATGACAATGACATAATAATTCAATAAAACAAGTTCAAGGATAAATTTTAAAGATTTATAAATTAATTTATCCATAAATCAATAATGTCCAAATTGTCAACATGATACTTCTTTGTGGAGTAAAATTCAAGAATGCTCAGAAGAATATTTCCATGAAAAGATACTGGATGAAGCGCAAATATTAAGGATATTCCACTAATTTCATGGAGTATAGAAGCCAAAACTTTAACCAACTGAGTATAATAGAATATATGAATCTGCAAATGAATTTTCGCCCGCCATGCGGTAATCCACGTAGACATATCATTTCCACAATTTAATAAGGAATGCATACGAAGGATCATTCACCATGCATGTGGTAAATCCACATAGACAGGTTATTCCAATAGAATAATAAAGAACGGAATAACAGAAGAATTTCACCATGTGTGCAGTACATCGCATAGACATGTTATTCCAACATAATAATAAAGAATGGAATAACAGAAGAATTTCACCATGTATGCGGTACTTCGCTATAAACAGGTTATTTCAACATAATAATAAAGAATGGAACCAGGTCATGCGTAATCCACACAGACAGGATATTCCAACAGAACAATAAAAAATGGAATAACAACAGAATTCACCAGGCATGCGATAGACCACACATACAGGTTATTCCAACAGAATAATAAATAATGGAACCAAGTCATGTGTAATACGCACAAACATGATATTCTAACAGTATAATAAAGAATGGAATAACAGAAGAATTTCACCATGTATGTGGTACTTCGCATAGACAGGTTATTCCAACATAATAATAAAGAATGGAATAATAGAAGAATTTTACCATGTATGCGGTACTTCGCATAGACAGGTTATTCCAAAATAATAGTAAAGAATGGAATAACAGAAGCTCTCTTCATGAATACGAAAGAAATAATACCCCTTACCTTAGAAGAAAACTGGAATAGTGAGGTAGCAGACTTCTCTTCTTCTTTCTCTCTATAATAATTGCTCTATAGCTTTAGTGAATTGGTGAGAAATGGAGGAAGAATTTACTTCTATTTATAGGAAAGTATAGTTTCAATAATTGCACGTTTTGGGGCTCAAAATATTATAGTATAATACCTCCCTCTTTTTCTTTATTTTTAATTTAGTCCTGCAAGTATTATCAAACTTGCACTACCTCCCCTAATAATAAATCATATGAATCAATAGTAAATCATGTGAATCAATAGTTCTAGATATGTGAAAATACGAATTACAGTATAGTACCTCCATCTATACCTCCATTTTTAACTTAGTCATGCAAGTATTATCAATCTTGCACCAACTCCCCTAATAGTAAATGAATGTGAATTAATAGTACACATATGTGAACAAATAGTTATAATCATGTGAATCAATAGCAATTAATTGCTCATTTATCCGGTTAATTACCTGATTGGTCAATATAACCTCCAGACATTAATTATTATCGAAATAAATGTCGATTTCCACTAACACTAATAATTCCAACACAATGGAACTATCAATTTCATTTTTAATCAACACGAACTTATTCATCATTAATATTATAATTCACGATATTTAACAACTGAGTCGCTCCCGTGAAAGAGGGGGCTTCAGATAAGGATTTCTTCTTATTCATAGCGTAATTAGGTGACCAAACCTCTCATTGACAGAACTTCTAGACATTGTCAATATTACAAATAATAATATGAATAACTTTGCCATCTCAATTATTGATTTAATAATATAACATATTATGCAGATGATACTGTAATAATAATTGAATCAATAATATGAGAGATATGATGCAACAATTACTGTAGCAATAATTGAGTATAACTGAGTGACTTCTCACGTAAGCATCAATAACCAATACCGTGTGCTACTATGCAATCACGCGTATTACTGTACTTTTTCTACCAGGTAGTTCAATAGTTTTAACGGTAACACTTTTGCCGTTATTTATAAAAAGATAATTCTGTCATTTTCTAACTACAATAATACTTCCAATGTGGGGTCCACCAATGATTGTGCCGTCGTACGAATATTCCCTGTTAAAACGAATATTCCCCGACCAATCGAATATTATATAACCACTTGCTTACTTTGAAAAATTTGTAAATATTACCCACAACTATAACATTAAATCAAATCCACACCATAATATTCAAAAATATATTTCGAGAAAATTATTCTTTAATCATAAAAGTTGGGGTCTTACAACCTCCCTTTCTTATGAAATTTCGTCCTCAAAATTTGGGTACGTACCTGGTATATCGAAGAGATGAAGATATCTTGACTTCATCTCAGATTCTAACTCCCAGGTCATTTTTTCCACATCATGGTTTCTCCACAAAACTTTGACTTGAGGTATAACCTTGGAGCGTAGAATATGATCCTTCATATCGAAGATTTTAACAGGTACCTCTTCATACGTTAAATCTTCCTCTATCTCATCTGGTTCTAATTCAATAATATGGTTCGGGTCTTACACATATTTACGTAACATAGATATGTGAAAAACGTTATGAACACGAGACATACTTGGCGGTAAGACGAGTCTATAGGCCACAGTTCCTACTCGGTCAAGGATTAAAATGGGCCAATAAATCGAGGATTCAGCTTTCCTCTCTTTCCAAATCTCGTAACTCCTTTCCATGGAGCAATATGTAACAACACATGATCTCCAATATTGAATTCCACATCCTTTCCATAAAGATCAGCATAACTCTTTTGTCGATCTTGTGAAGTTTTTATACGTTGTCAAATCATTTGAATCTTTTTCGTAGTCATACGTACCAAATTCGGTCCCAACAACGTTGCTTCACCCACCTAATCCCAGCACACTGGAGAATGACACTTTCTTCCATACAACACCTCAAATGGAGCCTTGCCAATACTTGCTTGATAACTATTGTTGTAGGAAAAATCCACCAATGGTAAGAACTTTTCCCAACTTCCCTTGAAGTCAAGGACACAGAGTCTTAATAAATCTTCAAGAGTTTGAATAGTCCTTTCCGATCGCCCATCCGTTTGAGGATGATATGCTGCGAACTAAATCGTAAACTGCGCTCACTGATTTTTTTGCAAACTAACCCAAAATCTTGAAGTGAATCTTGGGTCTCGATCGGAAACTATGGATCTTTGGCATACCATGCAATCTTACAATCTCGTTTATGTACATACTAGCAAGACGTTCAAGTGTATAAGTTTCTCGTATCGGTAAGAAATGAGTAGACTCGGTCAATCTATCAACAATGACCCAAATCGCATTTATGCCTTGAGAAACCTTGGGAAGACCAGTAACGAAATCCATGGTAATGTGATTCCACTTCCATTCTGGAATTTCAAGTGGTTGCAATGGACTTTTTGGCACTTGATGCTCCGCCTTGACTCGTTGACAAGTTAGACAACTTGATATAAACTCCGCTATCTCTCTTTTAATATTGCACCACCAAAATTTATGTCGAAGATCTCGATACATTTTGGTACTCCCAGGATGGATTGCAAATGGTGTGTTGTGCGCCTCCATCATGATTTTATACTTCAAGTTAGAATCATTAGGAACACAAAGTCTGGAGTTGACTCGAAGTATTCCTTCTTCATCGATTCTTGCTTCCGGAATAGCACCTTCTTGTATTTTCTTTCTCATACACATCAGCTCTAGGTCTGTAGCTTGAGTAGCTTTAACTTTATCAATTAAAGTCAGTTCTACTCGTATATTCGCCATTATCACATGGGTCCCTAGAGTCTTTAACTCTATCTCCATCCTTCGTAAGTCATACAAAATGGGTCTTTACGTTGACAATATTGCACTCGTACCCGCATATGATCTTCTACTTAATGCGTTAGCTACTACGTTCACTTTCTCAGGATGGTATTGGATGGTATGATCATAATCTTTCAACAGCTCAAGCCATCGTCGTTGTCGCATGTTGAGTTACTTTTGAGTGAAGAAATATTTGAGGCTTTTATGATCCGTATAGATCTCCACCTTTTCTCTATATAGGTAATGCATCCAAATCTTAAGCGCAAAAACGACTGCTGCCAACTCTAGATCATGAGTAGGATAATTCCTCTCATATTCTTTAAGTTGTCACGAGGCATAGGCTATGACTTTCTCATGTTGCATGAGAACACATCTTAACCCTTTGCCTGAAGCATCACTGTAGATGACAAATCCCTCCAAGCCAGATGGTATTATCAGAACAGGTGCTGAAATAAGTTTTCTCTTGAGTTCTTGAAAAATCTTTTCACATTCCTCGCTCCAACCAAATTTTGTATCTTTTTGAGTCAGCTGAGTTAATGGAGTATCAATTCATGAAAACCCTTCTACGAATCTCCGATAATAACCAGCTAAGCCGAGAAAGCTACGTACTTTGGTCACTGACTTAGGTTGCTCCCAGCTTTGAATTGGTTCAATCTTAGCCGGGTCAACAGATATTCCATGATTTGATATTACGTGCCCAAGGAATGCAACTTCCTCAAGCCAGAACTCGCATTTCTTCAACTTGGCATATAGCTTGTTCTCACGAAGCTTTTAAAGTATTAGCCTCAAGTGTTGCTCATGGTCTTCATGGGTTTTGTAGTATATGAGAATGTCATCAATAAAGACGACCACAAAGTGATTCAAATATTCCTTGAATACTCGGTTCATCATGTCCATGAAGGCAGCAGGAGCATTAGTCAATCCAAAAGACATGACTAGGAATTCATAATGCCCGTAACGAGTTCTAAAAGCAGTCTTTGGAATGTCATCAGTTTTAATCTTCAACTGATGATATCCGGAATGAAGATCAATCTTTGAAAAGAATTTGGCTCCTTGCAACTGGTCAAACAGGTCATCAATGCGAGGTAACGGGTACTTATTTTTGATGGTGACATGATTCAACTCCCGATAATCAATACAAAGTCGAATACTTACATCTTTCTTCTTCACGAATAGAGCGAAGCACCCCAAGAGACGATTTGGGACCGAATGAAACCAATGTCTAACAATTTCTGTAGTTGGGTTTTTAACTCACGAAGTTCAAATAGAGCCATTCGATATGGAGCATTAGAAATGGGTTTTGTCTGGGATTCAAGGTCGATACAAAATTCAATTTCACGCCTCTGGGGTAGGCAGGAAGTTCTTCAGGGAATACGTTAGGAAATTTATTAACAATAGAAATATCATTCAAATCTGACGGATTTTTATTTAAATCCGTGACATGGGTTAAGAAAGCTTGACATCCGTTTTTCAATAAACGAATACCTTTATGACTTGATATGACAGTGATTGACTTTAGTGGTTTGGTTGCTTGAATTCGTATAATAGGTTTGTTAGGAATATGAAAGCTAACAACCTTATGAAAATAATTGATTTTAGCATGATGAATAGTTAACCAATCAATCCCTAAAATCACATCAAATACAAGTATTTTCAAAGAAATAAGATCGACAGGTAACGTGCGGTTACCGATTTAAATCAAACAAGACTTATAAACCATGGATGTAATGAAGGTTTCTCCCAACGGAGTTTCAACAGATAAGTCAAAGTCTAATTTCTCCGGAGTCAAATTTAAACGTTGAGCACAAGTAGGAAAAATAAAAGAATGGGTAGAACCGGTATCAAATAAAGTATAAACTTCGCTCGAGTTTATGATTAGCTTATCCGTGATCACCTCGTTCAGATTACTCGCTTTTTGGGAGGTTACGACAAACACTCTCCCTTGAACTACCGGTTTTGTCTTGTCTGGGACACCCTTTGATACCTCCATCCCAGTTGGACTTGACTTTGGTGCACGATAAAATCGGGCTAGGTTACCTTCTTTTCCACAATTGTAACACGCTTTGGACTGCATCGCGCAGTTTGGACTGATGTGTTCTTCCCCTCCATATTTGTAACATATGACCGGTGGTCGTTCTCCTTCCTTAACAGCAGGTGCTGGTGCTGACGTCTTTACATCATTGTTGAATCTCCTCTTCTTGAAATGTCCACTCTTATTGTCATGACCATGATTACCACCGAAGTGATTACCATGTTTGGCATGTTGATTCCCTCCACGCTTGTTGTCACCGCTTCGATGACTGCTACCACTGGTATTATCATTTTTTCGGCTGCTCTCTTTTGGTTGGGTTGACTCATTATCACGTTCCAATAACTGAGCCCTATTCACAACATCTGAATACAAGCAAAGTTTGTGAGAGATAAGGTATTGACGTATCTCGGGTTTCAAACCTCTTAGAAACATCCGCGTCATTCTCTCATCATTATCAACCAAGTGGGATACAAATCGAGACAACTCAGCAAACTTAGCTTCGTACTGTGCCACGGTCATATTGTTTTGCTCAAGCTTAATGAACTCTACTCCTTCATGTGATGAATACTTTCAGGAAAGTACTTGTCATTGAACAACTCTTGAAACTTCTCCCAAGACATTTTGAGTGCAGTAGGTTGAGTACACTTTATAGATTCCCACCAGTAATCTGCCTCTGCTCGACACATGAAGGTGGCAAAGGGAACCTTTTGCTCCTCGGATCATCCCAAGACATCAAATATCTTGTTGATCTGCTTTATCCACGTCACCGCCTTAAGTGGTTTTGGCTCTCCAAAAAACTCCGGTGGTCCCAGCTCTTTGAACTGCTTAGCGGTGACCGTCCAAGAGTTATAGGTGTTTCCACCTGTATTTTGGATATGAGCCGCCCTCGCCTGATGTTGTATGAATTGCATAAAGCCTCTGAACGTCCCATCGTTCATCATTTGATCATTGTTATTTACCTGAGGATTATTGTCTTCTTGTTGCACATTATCCTGGGTATTAATCTGTGCTGACTCAACGGTCTCATGTGCTTCATTGCTTATCTCAACATTTTCGGATGCCATTTTCAAGTACTGCTACAAACACAAGGGTTAATTATCATATCACATATTATCCCTATACTCTGACCGACCAATTAAATACCAAATAAAGTTAGGTAGGTCATACTAGCGAAGGAATTCCCCATCTCTCCCCTCCTAGTTCTTGTCTCACATCTCAGCCAGGGATCTTATCCCTAAGCTTTGATACCAACTGTGACGCCCCCAAAATAGGTATACATCTGTGAGACACCATATTTTATGAATAAATATTTAATTTTATAGAAATAATTTTTTGAATATTATGGTGTGGATTTGATATAATGTTATAGTTGTGGGTAGTATTTATAAATTTTGCAAAGTATGAAAGTTGTTATATAATATTCGATCGGTCGGGGAATATTCCTTTTATCAGGGAATATTCGTACAATGACACAATCATTGGTGGACCCCGCAACGAAATTATTGTCAGATTGAGAAAACGACAAAAGTATTTTATGAAAATAACGGCGGATGTTTTACCGTTAATCTGATTGAACTACTCGGTAGTAAAAGTACGATGAATGGCGTGGTGGTGCATCAGTAGCACACAATATTGATTATTGATCTTACGTGATAAGTCACCTTGCTTTTGTTTTATTTGTATTATTAATGTAATAAAAGCAGAAAAGCTTTTTATATAAAGCGTAATACTTTTATAAAGTTATTCATTTTATTAGACTATAAATAGAATATATTATATTCTATTATGCATAGTATTTTGCATAGTAATTTTTTTTTTATATAAAGCAGAATACTTTTATAAAGATATTTGTTTTATTAGACAATAATTAGAATATATTATATTTTATTATGCATAGTGTTGCATAGTGTCTGCATAATATTTTGCATAGTAAAATCTTTTTATATAAAACATAATACTTTTATAAAGTTATTCGTTTTATTAGATTATAAATAGAATATATTATATTTTATTTAAAAGATTTTGTTTTAAATCTGGACCGTCCATTTAAAAGTAAATCAATCTAGACCGTTCATGAATTAGTTACTATGCAGTCCATTCTCCTATAAATAGAAGCTCATTCCTTCATTGTTTATTACGAATTCACTGAAAATCTAGAGAGAGGAACTATAGAGAGAGTTCTTCTTCTATAATCTTGAGCGTATTTCTTTAGAGTTTAAGAAAGCTTTGAGCATAGTGCAAGTTTTCTTCGAGTATATCCTCTCCCTACTAGTCGGAGTACTCTTTTTTCAAAGGTAAGGGATATTATTTGTTGTACTCGTAAGGGATATTATTTGTTATACCCGTAAGGGGTATTATTTTTTTTGTATTCATGAAGAGAACTTCTGTTATTCCATTCTTTATTATTCTGTTGGAATAACCTGTATACGCGGACTACCCTATACTTGGTGAAATTTTTCTGTTATTCCATTCTTTATTATTACATTAAAATATCACGTAAATGCGTGACACGCTTTGACACGGTTCCATTATTTATTATTCTGTTGGAATAACCTATCTGTGCGGTCTATCGCATGCCTGGTGAAGTCTTTTCTTATTCCATTCTTTATTATTCTGTTGGAACATCCTGTTGGTGCGTTTACGCATGACCTGGTTCCGTTATTTATTATTCTGTTGGAATATCCTATCTGCAATGCGTTACGCGTGACACGGGTTCCATTTCTTTAATATTACATTGGAATAACACATGCATGCGGTCTATCGCATGCATGGTGATTTCTTACATTATTCCATTCTTTATTATTACATTGGAATAACATGTCTATGTGGATTATCACATGCATGGTGAATGATCCTTTGTATTCATTCCTTATTAAATTGTGGAAATGATCTCATCTAAGTGGATTCTGCATGGCGGCGAAAATCCATTCTTTGTTTCATATTCTATTATACTCGGTTGGTTAAAGTTTTGGCTTCTATACTCCATGAAATTAGTGGAATATCCTTGATATTTGCGCTTCATCCAATATCTTTTCATGGAAATATTCTTCTGAGCATTCTTAAATTTTACTCTACAAAGAAGTATCATGTTGACAATTTGGACGTTATTGGTTCCTGGATAAATTAATTCTTGAACTTGTTTTATTGAATTATTATGTCATTGTCATCATCCTCATGTTTATATTATGTTGAAATTCATCTGTGGCCTGTAGTGCATAGATGGACTTGGTATGATTATGACCAGGGATTATTCAGTGTAATCATGACCGTAATGTTACAAATGATGTGGAAAAGTCCTCATTGGCCCGTAATGCATTGATGGACAGTTTTTGGTATGATTATGGCTATGGATTCTCTTCGGCCAAGGGTGCAAAGATGAATTATTTTATGGCATGATCAGGACCGTTGATGAAAACACGATTATCTTTGGCCCATAGTGCATGGATAATTCGTGGTCGTGATACTAAAGAATATCCTTGGCTTGTAGTGTAGGGATGATTTGATGATGTGGATTATTTATTGAGCTGAGTCTCAGCGATAAAAGTGATGAAAAACCTTTTAAATCATAGAAGATAGTAGACTTTATTCTCTACTTGACTCTTCTAATGGATTGCTTGTTCCGCTGTAGTTAAACTTAATGTTTGTTATATTGTATTAGTTAACACTGTTGAAGACTAACGATAATTTATTCTGCATTATCTTAGTCATAATATTTCTTACTGGGCTAGTTGAGCTCACACCTTTCTTTCATTGTTCTCTTGAGAAATGAGAAGCGTGGTTTGGGGCTAGTCGGGAAGAGTGATGGTCCTAGATGGTGCATTAGTAGTCCTCACTATTCTGTGAAATAGTGTTATAATAAATGTAATGAGGACTGCATTGAGTGTGAATATTGTCTAGATGACAATATTTGTATTAAAACTCACAACATATGTTTTGTCGTATTTTACACGACTGTTGTATAATTAGTTTGTATTTGTATTCTGTACCATGTATTTGGTGACTCAGAATAGGTGATGTATACCTATTTTGGAGGCGTCACAGTTGGTATCAAAGCTTAGGGGTATAATCCCTGGCTGAGATGTAAGACAAGAACTAGGAGGGGAGAGACGGGGAATTCCTTCGCTAGTATGACCTTCCTAAGTTTATTTGGTATTTAATTGGTCGGTCAGAGTATAGGGATAATATGTGATATGTTAATTAACCCTTGTTTTGTGATTGTGTTTGAGAATGGCATCTGAAAATGCTAAGATAAGTAATGAAGCACATGAGAGTGTTGATTCAACTCAAGCAAAAGGTAACGACCAACAACATGATAATAATCATACCGGTGGCAACGGCCATCGGAACAATGATAACCATCGTGGGGGAAATTATCATGCCAAGAATGGTAACCACTTCTGTGGTAATCATGGCCAAGATAATAGAAGTGGAAATTTCAAGAAGAGAAGGTCACTTAGCCCGATTTTGTCGTGCACCAAAGTCAAGTCCAGCTGGGATGGTGGCACCAAGGGCAGATACGGACAAAACAAAGTCGGTGGTTTCAAGAAGAGCATTTTTTCGTGACTTCTCAAAAAGCGAGTAACCCGAACGAAGTTAGGACGGGTTAGTTAATTATAAATTCTTGCGAAGTCTATACCTTATTCGATACCGGTTCTACCCATTCTTTTATCTCTCTTGCTTGCGGTCAACGTTTAAATTTCACTCCGGAGAAGTTAGACTTTGACTTATTGGTTGAAACTCCGTTAGGAGAAACCTTCATTAATGTGCTATCCAAGTCTTGGATAAGAGTCATAGTTTTGAATGATATTTCTATCATTAATAAATTTCTTGACGTATTCTTGAAGACTTCTTGGCCTACCCCCAGAGTGTGAAATCGAATTTTGTATTGACCCCAGTACAAAACCCATTTCTAAAACCCTCAAATATTTCTTCAACCAAACGAACGTGTAATGCACCAAAGATGTTGGCTCGAGCTGTTGAAGATTACAATCGTACCATTCAATACCATCGTGGAAAGCGAACGTGATAGCTGACGTGTTGAGTAGAAGATCGTATGCGTTTACGAGTGTGATGTTGTTAACACAAAGACTCATTTTGTATAGCTTACAAATGATAAAGATAGAGTTAAAGACTCTAGGGACGCACATGAAGATAACGAATATACGAGTAGAATTGACTTTAATCGATAAAGTTAAAGCCGCTCAAGCTACACACCCGAATTTGATGAATATGAAGAAGAAGGTTCAAGAAGGCGTTATCTCAACCCTCGATTTTATTGGCCCATTTGAAATCCTTGATCGAGTAGGAACTGTGGCCTATAGACTCGTTTTACCGCCAAGTATGTCGCGTGTTCATAACATTTTTAACGTATCGATGTTACATAAATATGTGGACGACCTGAATCACATTATTAAATTAGAACTAGACGAGATAGCAGAAGATTTAACGTATGAAGAGATGTGTTAAAATCTTGGATAAGAAGAATAATATTCAACACTCAAAGGTTATACCTCAAGAGTTAGAATCTGATGAGGTACCCTCACCTCTTCAGCATACCAGGTACGTACGTAAATTTCGAGGGCGAAATTCTATAAGGAAGGGAGATTGTGAGACCCCAGATTTTATGAATAAATATTTAATTTTCTTGAAATATTTTTTTGAATATTATGGTGTGGATTTGATATAATGTTATAGTTGTGGGTAGTATTTATAAATTTTGCAAAGTATGAAAGTTGTTATATAATATTCGATTGGTCGGGAAATATTCGTTTTATCAGGGAGTATTGGTACAACGACACAATCATTGGTGGACCCCGCAATGGAATTATTGTCGGATTGAGAAAACGACAAAAGTATTTTATGAAAATAACGGCGGATGTTTTACCGTTAATACTGTTGAACTACTCGGTAGTAAAAGTACAGTAATACGCGTGGTTGCATAGTAGCACACAGTATTGATTATTGATGCTTACGTGATAAGTCACCCAGTTTTGTTTTATTTGTATTATTAATGTAATAAAACAGAAAAGCTTTTTATATAAAACAGAATACTTTTATAAAGTTATTCATTTTATTAGACTATAAATAGAATATATTATATTCTATTATGCATAGTGTTTTGCATATTAAATTTTTTTATATAAAAGCAGAATACTTTTATAAAGTTATTTGTTTTATTAGACAATAATTAGAATATATTATATTTTATTATGCATAGTGTTGCATAGTGCCTGCATAATATTTTGCATAGTAAAATCTTTTTATATAAAACAGAATACTTTTATAAAGTTATTCGTTTTATTAGATTATAAATAGAATATATTATATTTTATTTAAAAGATTTTGTTTTAAATCTGGACCGTCCGTTTAAAAGAAAATCAATCTAGACCGTTCATGAATTAGTTACTATGCAGTCCATTCTCCTATAAATAGAAGCTCATTCCTTCATTATTTATTACAAATTCACTGAAATCTAGAGAGAGAAACTATAGAGAGAGTTCTTCTTCTATAATCTTGAACGTATTTCTTTAGAGTTTAAGAAAGCTTTGAGCATAGTGCAAGTTTTCTTCGAGTATATCCTCTCCCTACCAGTCGGAGTACTCTTCTTTCAAAGGTAAGGGATATTATTTGTTATACTCGTAAGGGATATTATTTGTTATACCCGTAAGGGGTATTATTTTTTTTGTATTCATGAAGAGAACTTCTGTTATTCCATTCTTTATTATTACATTGGAATAACTTTTGTATCTGTGGACTACCCTATACTTGGTGAAATTTTTTACATTATTCCATTCTTTATTATTACATTAAAATATCACTTGCCGTGCGTATTCGCTTTGACACTGGTTCCATTATTTATTATTACATTGGAATAACCTATACATGCGATCTATCGCATACACGGTGAAGTCTTTTCTTATTCCATTCTTTATTATTACATTTGGAACATCCACAGCAATGCGTTTACGCATGACTGGTTCCATTTCTTTAATATACATTGGAATAACATGTCATGCATGCGGTCTATCGCATGCATGGTGATTTCTTACATTATTCCATTCTTTATTATTACATTGGAATAACATGTCTATGTGGATTATCACATGCATGGTGAATGATCCTTTGTATTCATTCCTTATTAAATTGTGGAAATGATCTGTCTAAGTGGATTATCGCATGGCGGCGAAAATCCATTTGTTGTTTCATATATTCTATTATACTCAGTTGGTTAAAGTTTTGGCTTCTATACTCCATGAAATTAGTAGAATATCCTTGATATTTGCGCTTCATCCAGTATCTTTTCATGGAAATATTTTTACGAGCATTCTTAAATTTTACTCTACAAAGAAGTATCATGTTGACAATTTGGGCGTTATTGGTTCTGGATAAATTAATTCTTGAACTTGTTTTATTGAATTATTATGTCATTGTCATCATCCTCATGTTTATATTATGTTGAAATTCATACGTGGCTGTAGTGCATAGATGGACTTGGTATGATTATGACGAGGATTATTCAAAGTATAATCATGGTAGTAATGTTACAAATGTTGTGGAAAAAGTCCTCATTAGTAGTAATGCATTGATGGGATGAGTTTTGGTATGATTATGGCTATGGATTCTCTTGGCTAAGGGTGCAAAGATGAATTGTTTTATGGCATGATCGGGATAGTTGATGAAAACACGATTATCTTTGGCACGTAGTGCATGGATAATTCGTGGTTGTGATCTTAAAGAATATCCTTGGCTGCAGTGCGCAGAATGATTTGATGATGTGGATTATTTATTGAAATTTGAGTCTCGATGATAAAAGTGATGAAAAACCTTTTAAATCATAGAAGATAGTAGACTTTATTCTCTACTTGACTCTTCTAATGGATTGCTTGTTCCGCTGTAGTTAAACTTGATGTTTGTTATATTGTATCACTTTAACATTATTGAAGGCTAACGATAATTTATTCTGCATTATCTTAGTCATAATATTTTTTACTGGGCTAGTTGAGCTCACCCTTTCTTTGATTGTTCTCTTCAGGAAATGAGAAAGTAGCTTGGGCTAGTCGGGGAACAGAGTGATGGTCCTAGATGGTGCATAGTAGTCCTCACTATTCTGTGAAATAGTGTAATAATAAATGTAATGAGGACTCCATTGAGTGTGGATATTTTCTAGATGACAATATTTGTATTAAAACTCACATCATATGTTTTGTCGTATTTTACACGACTGTTGTATAATTAGTTTGTATTTGTATTCTGTACCATGTATTTGGTGACTCAGAATAGGTGATGTATACCTATTTTGGGGACGTCACAACATCACCCATCTTGAGTCGCCAAATACATGGTATAAAATTCAAATATAACTTAATTATACAACAGTCGTGTAAAATACGACTATTTAACAGAATAGTGAGGACTACTAATGCTATCATCTGGACCGTCACTCCGTTCCCTGACTAGTCCCAGCTATATTCTCATTTCCTGAAGAGAACAATTAAAGCAAAGTATGAGCTCAACTAGCCCAGTAAGAAATATTATGACTAAGATAATGCAGAATAAATTATCCTTAGCCTTCAACAGTATAACAACTGATAGATTATAATAGACAACAAGTTTAACTGCAGCGGAATAAGCAATCCATTAGAAGAGTTAAGTAGAGCATAAAATCTACTATCTTCTATGATTTAAAAAGATTTTCATCAACTTTATTGATGAGACTCATCTTAATAAATAAACCACAGCATCCCTGTACCACGGTCAAGGATATTCATGTAATCATCAAGGGTCATGATTATACCGAATAATCCTTGGTCATAATCATACCAACAACTGTCCATCAATGAACTACAGGCCAATGAGGACTTTTACCACATCATTCGTCAAATTATGGTCATGATTATACCGAATAATCTCTGGTCATAATCATACCAAGTCCATCTATGCACGTAAGCCAAAGATGACTTTAATCACAATATAAGCATGAGGATGATGACAATGACATAATAATTCAATAAAACAAGTTCAAGGATAAATTTTAAAGATTTATAAATTAATTTATCCAGAAATCAATAACGTCCAAATTGTCAACATGATACTTCTTTGTGGAGTAAAATTCAAGAATGCTTAGAAGAATATTTCCATGAAAAGATACTGGATGAAGCGCAAATATTAAGGATATTCCACTAATTTCATGGAGTATAGAAGCCAAAACTTTAACCAACTGAGTATAATAGAATATATGAATCTGCAAATGAATTTTCGCCCGCCATGCGGTAATCCACGTAGACATATCATTTTCACAATTTAATAAGGAATGCATACGAAGGATCATTCACCATGCATGTGGTAAATCCACATGATAAAAGTTATTCCAATGTAATAATAAAGAATGGAATAATGAAGAATTTCACCATGTATGCGGTACATCGATAGACATGTTATTCAACATAATAATAAAGAATGGAATAATGGAAGAATTTCACCATGTATGCGACTTGCCGATATAAGCGAGTTATTTCAACATAATAATAAAGAATGGAACCAGTCACGCGTAATCACACATATAAGATATTCCAGCGAATAATAACGAATGGAATAACAGCGAGAATTCACGGGCATGCGATAGACCGCATGCAGATAAAGTTATTCCAGCGAGAATAATAAATAATGGAACCAGTCATGTAATACTTATTGCATGGATATTCCAACAGAATAATAAAGAATGGAATAACAGAAGAATTTCACCATGTATGCGGTACTTCGCATAGACAGGTTATTCTAACATAATAATAAAGAATGGAATAACAGAAGAATTTTATCATGTATTCGGTACTTCGTATAGACAGGTTATTCCAACATAATAATAAAGAATGGAATAAAAGGAGCTCTCTTCATGAATACGAAAGAAATAATACCCCTTACCTTAGAAGAAAATTGGAATAGTGAGGTAACAGACTTCTCTTCTCCTTTCTCTCTATAATTTCTCTCTATAATAATTGCTCTATAGCTTTAGTGAATTGGTGAGAAATGAAGGAAGAATGAGCTTCTATTTGTAGAAAAATATAGTTTCAATAATTGCACGTTTTGGGGCTCGAAATATTACAGTATATTACCTTCCTCTTTTTCTTTATTTTTAATTTAGTCCTGCAAGTATTATCAAACTTGCACTACCTCCCCTAATAGTAAATCATGTGAATCAATAGTTCTAGACATGTGAAAATACGAATTACAGTATAGTACCTCCATCTATACCTTCATTTTTAACTTAGTTATTCAAGTATTATCAATCTTGCACCAACTCCCCTAATAGTAAATGAATGTGAATCAATAGTACACACATGTGAACAAATAGTTATAATCATGTGAATCAATAGCAATTAATTGCTCATTTATCTGGTTAATTACCAATTGGTCAATATAACCTCCAGACATCAATTATTATCGAAAAAAATATCGATTTCCACCAACACTAATAATTCCAACACAATGGAACTATCAATTTCATTTTTAATCAACACGAACTTATTAATCATTAATATTATAATTCACAATATTTAATAACCAGGTCTTTCCCAGGAAAGAGGGGGCTTTCCAATAAGGATTTCTCCTTATTGGTGCGCAATTACGTGACCAAACCTCTCTTTGACAGAACTTCTAGACATTGTCAATATTTCAAATAATAATATGAATAATTTTGCCATCTCAATTATTGATTTAATAATATAACATATTATGCACATGATACTGTAACAATAATTGAATCAATAATATGAGAGATATGATGCAGCAATTACTTTATCGTCTCAATTATTGATTTAATAATATATCATATTATGCAGATGATACTGTGACAATAATCGAATCTATAATATGAGAGATATGATGTAGCAATTACTGTAGCAATAATTGAGTATAACTGAGTGACTTCTCACGTAAGCATCAATAACCAATACCGTGTGCTACTATGCAAACACGCGTATTACTGTACTTTTACTACCGGGTAGTTCAACAGTTTTAACGGTAACACTTTCGTCGTTATTTATAAAAAGATAATTCTGTTATTTTCTAACTATGACAATACTTTCTTTGTGGGGTCCACCAATGATTGTGCCGTCATACGAATATTCCCTGTTAAAACGAATATTCCCCGACCAATCGAATATTATATAACCACTTGCTTACTTTGCAAAATTTGTAAATATTACCCACAATTATAACATTATATCAAATCCACACCATAATATTCAAAAATATATTTTGAGAAAATTATTCTTTATTAATAAAAGTTGGGGTCTTACACCATCTATGCACGTAAGCCAAAGATGACTTTCATCACAATATAAGCATGAAGATGATGACAAAGATATAAGAATTAATCAAACGAAATTGAGGATAAATATTTAAGACTTTAAATTTATCCAGAGTTTAAAAATATCCAAATTGTCAACATGATACTGCTTTGTGGAGTAAAATTCAATAATAATATTAATGTACCAAAAATAATTTGGACGGAAAGAAATATATTTTTCGGGTAAATAGTACCCCGTGAATAGTACCATGTGAATAGTATCTCGTGAATAGTATCCCGGCATAAAAAATACCCCAAATACCCGAGTGAATAGTATTCAGGTGAATAGTAATTTCAGTGAATAATAACCTATGAATAGTAACTCGTGAATAGTACTCCGACACAAAAAGTACCCAAAATACCCGAGTGAATAATACTAGAGTAAATAGTAACTGGGTGAATAGTAACCCGTGAATAGTAACTCATAATAGAAAAATACCAAATAAAATGATATTTCATGACGAGTACAAAAAAAATGATATCTCATACGAGTATAATAGAATATACGAAACTGCAAATGGATTTTCATCCGCCATGCGGTAATCCATGTAGACAGATCATTTCCACAATTTAATAAATAATGAATACGAAGGATCATTCACCATGCATGTGGTAATCCACATAGACAGGTTATTCCAATAGAATAATAAAGAATGGAATAACAGAAGAATTCACCATGCATGCGGTAGTCGCGTGAGCAAGAGTTATTCAATAGAATAATAAAGAATGGAATAATGAAGAATTCACCTGACCACCGATGCGATAAGACCGCACAGACGAGGTTATTCCAATGAATAATAAATAATAGAACCAAAGTTATGCGTAATCGCACAAACGAGGATATTCCAATGAATAATAATAAAGAATGGAACTAGGTCATGCGTAATCCGCACAGACAAGATGTTCCAACAGAATAATAAAGAATGGAATAACAAAAGAATTTCACCATGTATGCAGTACTTCGCATAGACAGGTTATTCCAACATAATAATAAAGAATGGAATAACAGAAGAATTTGACCATGTATACGGTAGTCCACGTATACAGGTTATTCCAACAGAATAATAAGGAATGGAATAACAATAGCTCTCTTCATGAATATGAAAGAAATAATACCCATTACCACAATAGTGATATCCCTTACCTCAGAAGAAAACTGGATACTGGAATAGTGAGGTAGCAGACTTCTCTTCTTCTTTCTCTCTATAATAATTGCTCTATAGCTTTAGTGAATTGGTGAAAAATAATGAAGGAATGGGCTTCTATTTATAGGAAAATATATTTTCAATAAATGCACGTTTTGGGCCTTGAAATATTACAGTATAATACCTTCCTCTTTTCCTTCATTTTTTAATTTAGTCTTGCAAGTATTATCAAACTTGTACCACCTCCCCTAATAGTAAATCATGTGAATCAATAGTTCTAGACATGTGAAAATACGAATTATAATATAGTACCTCCATCTATACCTCCATTTTTAACTTAGTCATGCAAGTATTATCAATCTTGCACCAACTCCCCTAATAGTAAATGAATGTGAATCAATAGTACACACATGTGAACAAATAGTTATAATCATGTGAATCTATAGTAATTAATTGCTCATTTATCCGGTTCATTATTCGATTGGTCAATATAACATCCAGACATCAATTATTATCGAAATAAATGTTAATTTTCACTAACACTAATAAATCCAACACAATAGAACTATCAAATTCATCTTTAATCAATACAAACTTATTCATCATTAATATTATAACTCACAATATTTAACAACCAGGTCGTTCCCAGGAAAGAGGGGGCTTTTCGATAAGGATTTCTCCTTATTGGCGCGCAATTAGGTGACCAAACCACTCCTTGACAGAACTTCTAGACATTTTTAATATTGCAAATAATAATATGAATTAATTTGCCGTCTCAATTATTGATTTAATAATATAACATATTATACAGATGATACTATAACAATAATTGAATGAATAATATAAGAGATATGATGCAGCAATTACTGTAGCAATAATTGAGTATAACTGAGTGACTTCTTATGTAAACATCAATAATCAATACCGCAGCTACTACTATGCAACCGCCGTAGACATCGTACTTTTTTTACTAGGGTAGTTCAATAATTTTAATGGTAACACTCTCGCCGTTATTTTTATAAAATGATAATTATGTCGTTTTCTAACTACGACAATACTTCCGTTGTGGGGTCCACCAATGATTGTGCCGACGTACGAATATTTCCTGTTAAAACGAATATTCTCCGACCAATCGAATATTATATAACAACTTGCATACTTTGCAAAATTTTCAAATATCACCCTTAACTTTAACCCTTTCTCAATTTAACCATTTACTAAATAGAATAATTATAAGAAAATTGAATACTTTCATTTCATAAATTTTGGAGTCTCACATCTAGAACTATTGATTCACATGATTTACTATTGATTCACATGATTTACTATTAGGGGAGGTGGTGCAAGTTTGATAATACTTGCAGGACTAAATTAAAAATGAAGAAAAAGAGGAAGGTATTATACTGTAATATTTCTAGCTCCAAAACGTGCAATTATCGAAACTATATTTTCCTATAAATAGAAGTTCATTCTTCCTTCATTTCTCACCAATTCACTAAAGCTATAGAGCAATTATTATAGAGAGAAATTATAGAGAGAAAGGAGAAAAGAAGTCTGCTACCTCACTATTCCAGTTTTCTTCTAAGGTAAGGGGTATTATTTCTTTCGTATTCATGAAGAGAGCTTCTGTTATTCCATTCTTTGTTATTATGTTGGAATAACATGTCTATGCGAAGTACCACATACATGGTGAAATTCTTTTGTTATTCCATTCTTTATTATTATGTTGGAATAAACTACATACAAGCAATCGCATACATAGTGAAATTCTTCTATTATTCCATTCTTTATTATTTCGTTGGAATATCTTATCCGTATGCGGATTACGCATGACTGGTTCCATTCTTTATTATTCTATTGGAATATCATGTCATGCGTATTACGCATTTGATTCTGGTTCCATTATTTATTATTCATTGGAAGAAGAACTCCGTCTCGTATGGTCTATCGACGTGCACGGTGAATTCTTCATTATTCCATTCTTTATTATTACATTGGAATAACCGGTCTATGTGGATTATCACGACATGGTGAATGATCCTTCGTATTCATTCTTTATTAAATTATGGAAATGATCATCTCGTGGATTACTGCGCATGGCGGTGAAAATCCATTTGCATAGATTTCAGTATATTCTATTATACTCGTATGAGATATCATTTCTTTTGTACTTCGTCATGGAATATCATTTTCTTTGGTATTTTTTAACGAGTTACTATTCATGGGTTACTATTCACCCGATTACTATTCACTCTAGTATTATCCACTTGGGTATTCGGGGCACTTTTCGTGTCAGAGTACTATTCACGATTTACTATTCACGGATTACTATTTACCCAAATATTATTTACTCGGGTATTTAGGGTACTTTTCATGTCGGGATACTATTCATGAGGAACTATTCCCGAAGTACTATTCACAGGGTACTATTCACGGGGTACTATTTACCAAAAAAATATATTTCTTTTTTGTCCAAAATATTTTTGGTACATGAATATTATTCTTGAATTTTACTCTACAAAGCAGTATCATGTTGACAATTTGGACGTTATTAATTTCTGGATAAATTAAATTATAAATCATTAAAATTTATCCTTGAACTTGTTTTATTGAATTATTATGTCATTCATCATCCTCAAGCTTATATTGTGATTAAAGTTATCTTTGGCTTACGTGCATAGATGGACTTGGTATGATTATGACCAGGGATTATTTGATATAGTCATGACCGTAATGTAATGAATGATGTGGTAAAAGTCCTCATTGGCCTGTAGTTCATTGATGGACAGTTGTTGGTATGATTATGACCAGGGATTATTCGGTATAATCATGACCATTGATGATTACATGAATATCTTTGGCCCGTAGTGTAGGGATGATTCGATGATGTGGTTTATTTATTTGTTGAGTCTCTCGTGATAAAGTTGATGAAAAACTTTTTAAATCATAGAAGATAGTAGATTTTATGCTCTATTTGACTCTTCTAATGGATTGCTTATTCCGCTGCAGTTGTTGATTTAAAACTTGTTGTCTATTGTGTTCTATCAGTTTTTATACTGTTGAAGGATAAGGATAATTTATTATGCATTATCTTAGTCATAATATTTCTTACTGGGCTAGTTGAGCTCACTCTTTCTTTCATTGCTCTCTTCAGGAAATGAGAATATAGCTGGGACGAGTCGGGGAATGGAGTGATGGTCCAGGATAAAGGGCTTTAGTAGTCCTCACCATTCTACGGAATAATGTGATAATAATTATAATGAGGACTCCATTGAGTGTGGATATTGTCTAGATGACAATATTCTTGTTTAAACTCTCAGCTATGTTTTCTCGTATTTTACACGACTGTTGTATAATTAAGTTGTATTTGAATTTATATACCATGTATCTGGCGACTCAAGATGGGTGATGTATACCTGTTTTGGGGGCATCACAGTTGGTATCAGAGCTTAGGGATATGATCCCTGGCTTAGATGTGAGACAAGAACTAGGAGGGGAGAGACGGGAAATTCCTTCGCTAGTATGACCTACCTAAGTTTATTTGGTATTTAATTGGTTGGTCAGAGTATAGGGGTAATATGTGATATGTGATATCCCAAAATTATGAAATGAAAGTATTCAATTTTTTTATAATTATTATGTTATTTAGTAAATGGTTAAATTGATAAAAGGTTAAAGTTAAGGCTGATTATGAACAAATTTTGCAAAGTGAGCAAATGGTTATATAATATTCGATTAGTTGGGGAATATTCGTTTTAACAGGGAATATTCATACGACGGCACAATCATTGGTGGACCCCACAACAGAAGTATTAACGTAGTTAGAAAATGACAATATTATCTTTTTATAAAAATAACGACGAAAGTGTTACCGTTAAAACTGTTGAACTACCTGGTAGTAAAAGTACAGTAATACGCGTGGTTGCATAGTAGCACACGGTATTGATTATTGATGCTTACGTAAGAAGTCACTCAGTTATACTCAATTATTGCTACAGTAATTGCTGCATCATATCTCTCATATTATTGATTCAATTATTGTCACAGTATCATCTGCATAATATGATATATTATTAAATCAATAATTGAGAAGACAAAGTTATTCATATTATTAAATTATAATATTTATAATGTCTAGAAGTTTTGTCAAGGAGAGGTTTGATCATCTAATTACGCGCCAATAAGGAGAAATCCTTATCGAAAACCCCCCTATTTTCTGGGAACGACCTGGTTGTTAAATATTGTGAGTTATAATATTAATGATGAATAAGTTCGTGTTGATTAAAGATGAAATTGATAGTTCCATTGTGTTGGAATTATTAGTGTTAGTGGAAATCGACATTTATTTCAATATTAATTGATGTTTGGAAGTTTTACGGACCAATCGGGTAATTAATCGGATAAATGAGCAATTAATTGCTATTGATTCACATGATTATAACTATTTGTTCACATGTGTGTACTATTGATTCACATTCATTTACTATTAGGGGAGTTGGTGAAAGATTGATAATACTTGCATGACTAAGTTAAAAATGGAGGTATAGATGGAGGTACTATACTATAATTCGTATTTTCACATGTTTAGAACTATTGAGTCACATGATTACTATTGATTCACATGATTTACTATTAGGGGAGGTGGTGTAAGTTTGATAATACTTGCAGAACTAAATTAAAAAGGAAGAAAAAGAGGAAGGTATTATACTATAATATTTCGACCCCTAAAATGTGCAATTATTAAAACTATATTTTCCTATAAATAAATGCTCATTCTTCCTTCATTTCTCACCAATTCACTAAAGCTATAGAGTAATTTTTATAAAGAAAAATTATAGAGAGAAAGAAGAAGAGAAGTCTGCTACCTCACTATTCCAGTATCCAGTCTTCTTTTGAGGTAAGGGATATTATTATTATAGTAAGGGGTATTATTTCTTTCGTATTCATGAAGAGAGCTTCTGTTATTCCATTCTTTATTATTATGTTGGAATAACCTGTCTATGCGAAGTACAACATACATGGTGAAATTCTTCTGTTATTCCATTCTTTATTATTATATTGAAATAACCTGTTTATGCGAAGTACCGCATACATGATAAAATTCTTCTATTATTCCATTCTTTATTATTCTGTTGGAATATCCTGTTTGTGCGGATTATACATGACCTGGTTCCATTCTTTATTATTCTGTTGGAATAACTTGTCTGTACGGTCTATCGCATGCCTGGTGAATTCTGTTGTTATTCCATTCTTTATTATTGTGTTAGAATATCCTGTCTGTACGGATTACGCATGACCTGGTTCCGTTCTTTATTATTCTATTGGAATATCCTGTCTGTACGGATTACACATGACCTGGATCCATTCTTTATTATTCTGTTGGAATATCCTGTTTGTGCGGATTACGCATGACCTGGTTCCATTATTTATTATTCTGTTGGAATAACCTATCTGTGCGGTCTATCGCATGCCTGGTGAATTCTTTTGTTATTCCATTATTTATTATTCATTGGAATAAACTCGTATGTGTGTGGACATCAGCATGCATGGTGAATGATCCTTCGTATTCATTCTTTATTAAATTGTGGAAATGATCTTTCTACCTGGATTACCGCATGACAGGTGAAAATCCATTTGCAGTTTCGTATATTCTATTATACTCGTATGAGATATCATTTCTTTTGTACTCGTCATGGAATATCAATTTCTTTGGTATTTTTTTTACGAGTTACTATTCATGGGTTCTTATTCACCCGATTCATTATTCACTCTAGTATTATTCACTTTCGGGTATTAGGGCACTTTTAGGTTTGTGACCGAGTACTATTCATGATTCTTATTCACCAAAATTACTATTCACTCGAATATTATTCACTCGAGTATTTGAGGTACTTTTTTATGTCGGGGTACTATTTACGAGGTACTATTCCAAGTACTATTTATAGGTACTATTCATGGGTACTATTTGCAGAAAAATATATTTCTTTTACATCAAATTATTTTTGGTACATGAATATTATTCTTGAATTTTACTCCACAAAGCATTATTATATTGACAATTTGGATATTTTTAAACTCTGGTTAAATTTAAAGTCTTTAATATTTATCCTTGATTTCGTTTGATTAATGCTTATATCATTGTCATTATCCTCATGCTTATATATTATGATGAAAGTCATCTTTGGCTTACGTGCAAAGATGGATTTGTTGATTATTGGTTTCTGATTGTATATCTTTGGCTTACGTGTAAAGATGGATTGTTGATTATTGGTTTTGATTGTTGTATATCTTTGGCTTACGTGCAAAGATGAACTATTGATTGATGAGTATCTTTGGCTTATGTGCATAGATGAACTGTTTATTTGTATGATTATGACCAGGGATGATTCGGTATAATCATGACCCGTAATGTTATAGATGATGTGGTAAAAGTCCTCATTGGCCCGTAGTGCATTGATGGACAGTTATTGGTATGATTATAAATAGGGATTATTCGGTATAATCATTGTGAGACCCCAAATTTTATGAATAAAGGTTTAAATTTCTCGAAATATTTTTTTGAATATTATGGTTTGGATTTGATATAATGTTATAGTTGTGGGTAATATTTATAAATTTTGCAAAGTATGCAAGTTGTTATAAAATATTCGTTTGGCCGGGGAATATTCTTTTTGTCGGGGAATATTTGTACGACGGCATAATCATTGGTGGACCCCACAACAGAAGTATTGTCGTATTTAGAAAACGACAAAATTATCATTTTATAAAAATAACGGCGAAAGTGTTACCGTTAAAACTATTGAACTACTCGGTAGTAGTAAAAATGCGATGTCTGGCGTGGTTGCATAGTAGCACACGGTATTGATTATTGATGCTTACGTAAGAAGTCACTCAGTTATACTCAATTATTGCTAAAGTAATTACAACATCATATCTCTCATATTATTGATTCAATTATTGTCACATTTTCAATATGTTATATTATTAAATCAATAATTTAGACGGCAAAGTTATTCATATTATTATTTGCAATATTGACAATGTCTAGAAGTTCTGTCAAGGAGAGGTTTGGTCACCTAATTGCACGCCAATAAGGAGAAATCCTTATCGAAAAGCCCCCTCTTTCCTGGGAATGACCTGGTTGTTAAATATTGTGAATTATAATATTAATGATGAATAAGTTCGTATTGATTAAAGATGAAATTGATAGTTCCATTGTGTTGGAATTATTAGTATTAGTGGAAATCGACATTTATTTCGATAATAATTGATGTCTGGAGGTTATATTGACCAATCGGGTAATTAACCGGATAAATGAGCAATTAATTGCTATTGATTCACATGATTATAACTATTTGTTCACATGTGTGTACTATTGATTCACATTCATTTACTATTAGGGGAGTTGGTGCAAGATTGATAATATTTGCATGACTAAGTTAAAAATGGAGGTATAGATGGAGGTACTGTACTATAATTCGTATTTTCACATGTCTAGAACCATTGATTCACATGATTTACTATTAGGGGAGGTGGTGCAAGTTTGATAATAGGGGAGTTGGTGCAAGATTGATAATACTTGCATGACTAAGTTAAAAATTGAGGTATAGATGGAGGTACTGTACTGTAATTCGTATTTTCACATGTCTAGTACTATTGATTCACATGATTTACTATTAGGGGAGGTGGTGCAAGTTTGATAATACTTGCAGGACTAAATTAAAAATGAAGGAAAAGAGAAAGGTATTATTCTGTAATATTTTGAGCCCCAAAACGTGCAATTATTGAAACTATATTTTCCTATAAATAGAAGCTCATTCCTTCATTATTTTTCACCAATTCACTAAAGCTATAGAGCAATTATTATAGAGAGAAATTATAGAGAAAAAGAAGAAGAGAAGTTTGCTACCTCACTATTCCAGTATCCAGTCTTCTTTTGAGGTAAGGGGTATTATTTCTTTCGTATTCATGAAGAGAGCTTCTGTTATTCCATTCTTTATTATTATGTTGGAATAACTCGCATACATCTGATACCGCATACATGGTGAATTCTGCATTGTTATAGTTTTTTATTATTACGTTGGAATATCACGTGCATGCGGATTACGCATGACATGGTTCCATTCTTTACTATTCTATTGGAATATCCTATCTGTGTGGATTACGCATGACCTGGTTCCGTTATTTATTCTTCTGTTGGAATATCTTGTCTGTGCGGATTACGTATGACCTGGTTCCATTCTTTATTATTCTGTTGGAATATCTTGTCTGTGCATATTACGCATGACTTGGTTCCATTATTTATTATTCTGTTGAAATAACCTGTCTATGCAGTCTATCGCATGCCTGGTGAATTATTCTATTATTCCATTCTTTATTATTCTGTTGGAATAACCTATCTACAAGGACTACCGCGTGCATAGTGAATTCTTCTATTATTCCATTCTTTATTATTCTGTTGGAATAAACTGTCTATGTGGATTACCGCATGCATGGTGAATGATCCTTCGTATTCATTCTTTATTAAATTGTGGAAATGATCTGTCTACTTGGATTACCGCATGGCGGGTGAAAATTCATTTGCAGTTTCGTATATTCTATTATACTCGTATGAGATATCATTTCTTTTGTACTCGTAATGGAATATCATTTTCTTTGGTATTTTTTACGAGTTACTATTCACGAGTTGCTATTCACCCGATTACTATTCACTCTAATATTATTCACTCGGGTATTCGGGCCACTTTTTGTGTCGGAGTACTATTCACGAGTTACTATTCACCCAAATTACTATTTACCCAAATATTATTCACTCGGGTATTTAGGATACTTTTCGTGTCGGGACACTATTCACGAGGTACTATTCCCGAAGTACTATTCATGGGGTACTATTTATCCAAAAAATATATTTCTTTTCAGTCCAAATTATTTTTGGTACATGAATATTATTCTTGAATTTTACTCTACAAAGCAAAGATCATGTTGACAATTTGGGCGTTATTGATTTTCGGATAAATTAAATTATAAATCTTTAAAATTTTTCCTTGAACTTGTTTTATTGAATTATTATGTCATTGTCATCATCCTCATACTTATATTGTGATTAAAGTCATCTTTTGGCTTACGTGCGTAGATGGACTTGGTATGATTATGACGAGAGATTATCGGTATAATCATGGACCGTAATGTGACGAATGATGTGGTAAAAGTCCTCATTGGCCTGTTGTTCATTGATGGACAGTTGTTGGTATGATTATGACCAAGGATTATTCGGTATAATCATGACCCTTGATGATTACAAGAATATCCTTGGCCGTGGTACAGGGATGCTGTGGTTTATTTCATAAGCTGAGTCTCAGCAATAAAGTTGATGAAAATCTTTTTAAATCATAGAAGATAGTAGATTTTATGCTCTACTTAACTTTTCTAATGGATTGCTTATTCCGCTGTAGTTAAACTTGTTGTCTATTATATTCTATCAGTTGTTATACTGTTGAAGGCTAAGGATAATTTATTCAGCATTATCTTAGTCATAATATTTTTTACTGGGCTAGTTGAGCTCACCCTTTACTTTCATTGTTCTCTTCAGGAAATGAGAATATAGCTCGGATTAGTCGGGGAACGGAGTGACGGTCCAGATGATAGCATTAGTAGTCCTCACTATTCTGTTAAATAGTGTGATAATAAATGTAATGAGGACTCCATTGAGTGTGGATATTGTCTAGATGACAATATTCTTGTTTAAACTCTCAGCTATGTTTTGTCGTATTTTACACAACTGTTGTATAATTAATTGTATTTGAATTTATAAACCATGTATCTGGCAACTCAAGATGGGTGATGTATAACTGTTTTGGGGGCGTCACAGTTGGTATCAAAGCTTAGGAATATGATCTCTGGCTGAGATGTGAGACAAGAACTAGGAGGGGAGAGACGGGGAATTCCTTCGCTAGTATGACCTACCTAAGTTTATTTGGTATTTAATTGGTCGGTCAAAGTATAGGGATAATATTTGATATGATAATTAACCCTTGTTTTGTGGCAGTATTTGAAAATGGCATCTGAAAATGTTGAGATAAGCAATGAAGCACATGAGACCGTTGAGTCACCACAGTTCAATACCCAGGATAATGTGCAACATGAAGACAATAATCCTCAGGTAAAAAATAACACCGATGAAATGATGAACGATGGGATGTTCAGAGGCTTTATGCAATTCATGCAACATCAGGTAAGAGAGACTCCTGTTTAAAATATAGGTGGAAATAATGGCAACCCACGGTCGGTCACCACTAAGTAGTTCAAGGAGCTGGGACCACCGGAGTTTTTGGGAAAGCTAGAACAACTTAAGGCGGGGACGTGTTTAATGCAGATCACCAAGATATTTGATGTCTTAGGATGCTCCGAGGAGCAAAAGGTTCCCTTTGCCACCTTTATGTTGCGTGAAGAAAGATTATTGGTGGGAATCAGAAAAGCATTACCCGACTGGACGCACTTAATATATCTTGGGAGAAGTTCCAAGAGCTGTTCAACGACAAGTACTTTCCCGAAAGTATTCGTCACATGAAGGAGGTAGAGTTTATCAAGTTGGAGCAAAACAATATGATCGTGTCGCAATACGAGACTAAATTTGCGGAGTTATCCCGATTTGCATCCCATTTGGTCGATAATGAGGAGCGAATGACGCGAATGTTTCTAAGAGGTTTGAAACCCGAAATACGTCAATACCTCATTTCTCACAAACTTTGTTTATATTCAGATGTTGTGAATAGGCCTCAGTTATTGGAGCGCGATAATGAGTTAGCACAACCAAAAGGCAACATCCAACAACACGATAATAATTGTACCGGTGGCAACGGCCATCGGAACAGTGATAACCATCGTGGGGGAAATTATCATGCCAAGAATGGTAACCACTTCGGTGGTAATCATGGCCAAGATAATAGAAGTTGAAATTTCAAGAAGAGAAGGTTCAATAATGATGGGAAGACAGCAGCACCAGCACCCGTTTTCAAGAAAGGAGAATGACCGTCGGTCGTATGTTACAAATGTGGAGGGGAGGGACATATCAGTCCAAACTGCGTGATGCAGTCCAAAACATGTTAAAATTGTGGAAAAGAAGGTCACCTAGCCCTAATTTATTGTGCACCAAAGTCAAGTCCAGCTGGGACGGTGGCACCAAAGGCGGATACGGATAAAACAAAGTCGGTAGTTTCAGGGAGAGCATTTTTCATGACTTCTCAAATAGTGAGTAACCCGAATGAAGTTAGCACGGGTTAGTTAATTATAAATTCTTGCAAAGTCTAAACCTTATTAGATACCGGTTCTGCCCAATCTTTTATCTCTCTTGCTTGCGCTCAACATTTAAATTTGACTTCGGAGAAATTATACTTTGACTTATCGGTTGAAACTCCATTAGGAGAAACCTTCATTACATGTGCTATCCAAGTCTTAGATGAGAGTCACAGTTTTGAATGATATTTCTATTGTTAATAAATTTCCTGACGTATTCCTGAAGGACTTCTTAGCTTACCCCTAGAGCGTGAAATCAAATTTTGAATTGACCCCAGTACAAAACCCATTTCTAAAACCCTCAAATATTTCTTCAACTAAAATGAACGTAACATGCGCTAAAGACGTTGGCTCGAGCTGTTGAAGATTACGATCATACCATTCAATATCATTGTGGAAGAGCGAACGTGGTAGCTAACGCATTGAGTAGAAGATCGTATGCGTTTACGAGTGCGATATTGTTAACACAAAAACCCATTTCGTATAACTTATAAATGATGAAGATAGAGTTAAAGACTCTAGGGACCCACGTGAAGATAATGAATATACGAGTAGAATCAACTTTAATCGATAAAGTTAAAGCCGCTCAAGCTACACACCTGAATCTGATGAATGTGAAGAAGAAGGTTCAAGAAGGTGTTATCTCAACCCTCGATTTAATTGGCTCATTTGAAATACTTGATCGAGTAGGAATTGTGGCCTATAGACTCGTTTTACCGCAAAGTATGTCGCGTGTTCATAATATTTTTTTTACGTATCGATGTTACGTAAATATGTGGACGACCCGAACCACATTATTGAATTAGAACTAGGCGAGATAGCAGAAGATTTAACGTATGAGGAGATACGTGTTAAAATCTTGGATAAGAAGGATCATATCCAACACTCAAAGGTTATACCTCAAGAGTTAGAATCTGAAATGAAGTCAAGGTATCCTTATCATACTAGGTACGTATGTAAATTTTGAGGGTGAAATTTTATAAAGAGAGGAGATTGTAAGACCCCAAATTTTATAAATAAAGGATTAAATTTCTCGAAATATTTTTTTGAATATTATGGTGTGGATTTGATATAATGTTATAGTTGTGGGTAATATTTATAAATTTTTCAAAGTATGCAAGTTGTTATAAAATATTCGTTTGGCCTGGGAATATTCTTTTTGTCGGAGAATATCCGTACGACGGCATAATCATTGGTGGACCCCACAACGAAAGTATTGTCATATTTAGAAAATGACAGAATTATCATTTTATAAAAATAACGGCGAAAGTGTTACCGTTAAAACTGTTGAACTACTCGGTAGTAAAAAATGCGATGTCTGGCGTGGTTGCATAGTAGCACACGCTATTGATTATTGATGCTTACGTAAGAAGTCACTCAGTTATACTCAATTATTGCTACAGTAATTGCTGCATCATATCTCTCATATTATTAATTCAATTATTTTCACAATATCAATATGTTATATTATTAAATCAATAATTGAGACGGTAAAGTTATTCATATTATTATTTGCAATATTGACAATGTCTAAAAGTTCTGTCAATGAGAGGTTGGTCACCTAATTGGGCGCCAATAAGGAGAAATCCTTATCGGAAAGCTTCCTCTTTCCTGAGAACGACCTGATTGTTAAATATTGTGAATTATAATATTAATAATGAATAAGTTCGTATTGATCAAAGATGAAATTGCTAGTTTCATTATGTTGGAATTATTAGTGTTAGTGGAAATAGATATTTATTTCGATAATAATTGATGTTTGGAGGTTATATTGACCAATTGGGTAATTAACCGGATAAAAGAGCAATTAATTGCTATTGATTCACATGATTATAACTATTTATTCAAATGTGTGTACTATTGATTCACATTCATTTACTATTAGGGGAGTTGGTGCAAGATTAATAATACTTGCAAGACTAAGTTAAAAATAGAGGTATAAATGGAGGTACTATATTGTAATTCGTATTTTCACATGTCTAGAACTATTGATTCACATGATTTACTATTAGGGGAGGTGGTGCAAGTTTGATAATACATGCAGGACTAAATTAAAAATGAAGGAAAAGAGGAAGGTATTATACTGTAATATTTTGAGCCCCAAAACGTGCAATTATTGAAACTATATTTTCCTATAAATAGAAGCTCATTCCTTCATTATTTTTCACCAATTCACTAAAGTTATAGAGCAATTATTATAGAGAGAAATTATAGAGGGAAAGAAGAAGAGAAGTCTGCTACCTCACTATTCCAATATCCAGTCTTCTTTTGAGGTAAGGGGTATTATTTCTTTCGTATTCATGAAGAGAGCTTCTGTTATTTCATTCTTTATTATTATGTTGGAATAACCTTTCTATGCGAAGTACCGCATACATGGTGAATTCCATTGTTATTCCGTTCTTTATTATTATTTTGGAATTGAATATCTTGTCACGAATTACGCATGACTGGTTCAATTCTTTATTATTCTGTTGGAATATCACATGCATGCGGATTACGCATGACCGGTTCCGTTATTTATTATTCTATTAGAATATATCACATCATCGCGGATTATTACATGACACGGGTTCTATTCTTTATTATTACATTTGAATATCACATGCATGCGTATTACGCATGACACTGGTTCCATTATTTATTATTCGTTAGAATAACACGTATGCATGCGATCTATCGCATGCCTGGTGAATTCTTCTGTTATTCCATTCTTTATTATTCTGTTGGAATAATCTATCTACGAGGACTACCGCATGCATGGTGAATTCTTCTGTTATTCCATTCTTTATTATTCTGTTGGAATAACCTGTCTATGTGGATTACCGCATGCATGGTGAATGATCCTTCGTATTCATTCTTTATTAAATTGTGAAAATGATCTGTCTACGTGGATTACCGCATGGCGGGTGAAAATCCATTTGCAGTTTCGTATACTCTATTATACTCGTATAAGATATCATTTCTTTTATACTCGTCATGGAATATCATTTTCTTTGGTATTTTTTTTACGAGTTATTATTCACCTAGTTACTATTCACTGTAGTATTATTCACTCGGGTATTCGGGGCACTTTTCATGTCAGAGTACTATTCACGAGTTACTATTCATAGATTACTATTCATCCAAATTACTATTCACCCAAATATTATTCACTCGGGTATTTGGGGTACTTTTCATGTCGGGGTACTATTCATGAGGTACTATTCCCGAAGTACTATTCATAGGGTACTATTCACTTGGGTACTATTTACAGAAAAATATATTTCTTTTCTCATCCAAATTATTTTTGGTACATGAATATTATTCTTGAATTTTACTCTACAAAGCAGTATCATGTTGACAATTTGGACGTTATTGATTTCTGGATAAATTAAATTATAAATCTTTAAAATTTATCCTTGAACTTGTTTTATTGAATTATTATGTCATTGTCATCATCCTCATGCTTATATTGTGATTAAAGTCATCTTTGGCTTACGTGAATAGATGAACTTGGTTTGATTATGACCAGGGATTATTCGGTATAATTATGACCGTAATGTAATGAATGATGTGGTAAAAGTCCTCATTGGCTTGTAGTTCATTGATGGACAGTTGTTGGTATGATTATGATCAGAGATTATTCGGTATAATCATTACCATTGATGATTACATGAATATCCTTGGCCGTGGTGTAGGGATGATTCGATTTTATTTATTAAGCTGAGTCTCAGCGATAAAGTTGATGAAAAACTTTTTAAATCATAGAAGATAGTAGATTTTATGCTCTACTTGACTCTTCTAATGGATTGCTTGTTCCGCTACAGTTGTTGATCTAAAACTTGTTGTCTATTGTATTCTATCAGTTGTTATACTATTGAAGGCTAAGGATAACTTATTCTGCATTATCTTAGTCATAATATTTCTTACTGGGCTAGTTGAGCTCACCCTTTGCTTTCATTGTTCTCTTCAGGAAATGAGAATATAGTTGGGACTAGTGGGGGAATGGAGTGACGATCCAGATGATAACATTAGTAGTTCTCACTATTCTGTTAAATAGTGTGATAATAAATATAATAAGGATTCCATTGAGTGTGGATATTGTCTAGATGACAATATTCTTGTTTAAACTCTCAGCTATGTTTTGTCGTATTTTACACGACTGTTGTATAATTAAGTTGTATTTGAATTTATATACCATGTATCTGGCGACTCAAGATGGGTGATGTATACCTGTTTTGGGGGCATCATAGTCATGAACATTGATGATTACATGAATATCCTTGGCCGTAGTGCAGTGATGATTCGATGATGTGGATTATTTATTAAACTGAGTCTCAACGATAAAATATTGATTATACATTTTTAATTCATAAAAGATAGTAGATATCATGCTCTACTTGACTCTTCTAAAATACAGTTGTATGTCTTTCGCCTGTAGTGCAAAGATGAATTGTTAATGAATATCTTTGGCCATAGTGCAAAGATGAATTTATTAGTATGATTATGAGCAGGAATTGTGATTTGGTATAACCATGATTTTTGATGTTTCAGGTGAAGATAGGTGATGAAAATTATCTTCGTCCTAGGTGCGAAGAGGAATTTAGAATCACAATTATGATTATGAGTTATTCATATGATTGTGGACAGGAATTGTTGATTGATGTTACATGGATAAAACATTATTGGTGGACTTTTAACATGGAGAAGATAATAGACCTGATGGTCTATTTGACTCTTCTAATGGATTGCTCGTTCCGCTGCAACTATGGTTGAAAATTTTTATCATCTACCATATGTTCTAAATCTACGATTTACATCGACAAAGACTATTGATAATTTAATTATCTTTAGTCATTATATTCTTTACTGAGCTAGTTGTGCTCACCCTTTTGCTTCACAATTCCTTTCAGGTAATAAGAGTGTTGCCGAGTCGAGCGGGGATAATAGGGGAATAGAACGGGTGTCTATAGCTGTTGAGGTTCTCCCTAAATAGTATGAAAATAATTTTATTGAGAACTTTAGATAAGTGTGTCGTACTGTATACGTCATTTGATATTTAATTTTGGTGAACCGAATAGGGTGAGGTGAACCCAACTTTGGAAGGGTGTTTTGCCACTATCATACAAGATGTCTAATGACATAAAACCTCGTGTTATCATAAGATAGGGTTGTGCACATCCACTTGCTGAGTATATCTACAAGCACTACCTATATGATCTTGGAGTTTATTTGAAATATACTTTTCACTTGGAGAAAGTGGAGATAGTTATATGCCAAGAGAAGACTCACCATTGGAAAGAAGATGATAGTAATCTTCTCATTTTTCTTTGGGGTCTATTGGGTCAACCAAGGATAATTCTGTGGACATATGATATCTATCATAACCTAGACGCATGGCCTTCCATGTACGAAGGTTTCCTTGAGCACTTCCCAAAGATTTTAATTTCTAAAACAGTTTTTGACTGTACTTTTATGTAAAGTACCATTGTAAGGTTGTGGTCGAGGCACCATGAGAGTTACATACATTTGTATTAAAACTCACAGTTTAATCGTAGGGTCGTATCCTCGTATTTATGATTCAACAGTTGTATACATGAAGTTTGTATTTGATTTTTATAGTGTGATATCTGGCGACTCAGAATGGGTCGTGTGGACCTATTTTGGGGGCGTCACATGATATATCAATTAACCCTTATTTTGTGACAGTGTTTGAAAATGGTATCTGAAAATGTTAAGATCAGCAATGAAGCACATGTGACCGTTGAGTCACCAACGATCAATACCCAGGATAATGTGTAACAGGAAGATAATAATCCTCAGGTAAATAACAACACCGATCAGATAATGAACGATGGGATGTTCAGAGGCTTTATGCAGTTCATGCAACATCAGGCGAGAGAGACTCCTGTTCAAAATGCAGGTGGAAACAATGGCAACCCACGGCTAGTCACTGCTAAGCAGTTCAAGGAGCTGGGACCGCCAGAGTTTTTGGGAGAGCCAGAACCACTTAAGGCGGAGACGTGGTTAAAGCAGATCACCAAGATATTTGATGTATTGGGATGCTCCGAGGAGTAAAAGGTTCCCTTTGCCACCTTCATGTTGCGAGGAGAGGTAGATTACTGGTGGGAATCTATAAAACGTACCCAGCCTGACACACTCAAGATGTCTTGGGAGAAGTTCCAAGAGCTGTTCAATGACAAGTACTTTTCCGAAAGTATTCGTCACATGAAGGAGGTGGAATTCATCAAGTTGGAGCAAAACAATATGACCGTATCGTAGTACGAGGCTAAGTTTGCGGAGTTATTCCGGTTTGCATCCCATTTAGTCGATAATGAGGAGCGAATGACGCGAATATTTCTAAGAGGTTTGAAACCCGAAATACGTCAATACCTCATTTCTCATAAACTTTGTTTATATTAGATGTAGTGAATAGGGCTCAGTTATTGGAGCGCGATAATGAGCTAACCCAACCAAAGGATAACGAGAAACAACACGATAATAATCGTACTGGTGGCAACGGCCATCGGAATAACGATAACCATCGTGGAGGAAATTATCATGCCAGAAATGGTAACCACTTCGGTGGTAATCATGGCCAAGATAATAGAAGTGGAAATTTCAAGAAGAGAAGGTTCAACAACGATGGAAAGACAGCAGCACTAACACCCGTTTTCAAGGAAGGAGAACGACCACCAATTGTATGCTTCAAATGCGGAGGGGAGGGACATATCAGTCCAAACTGCGTGATGCAGTCCAAAGCATGTTATAATTCTGGAAAAGAAGGTCACCCAGCCCGATTTTGTCGTGTGCCAAAGTCAAGTCCAGCTGGGACGGTGGCACCAAAGGCGGATACGGACAAAACAAAGTCGGTGGTTTCAGGAAGAGCATTTTTCGTGACTTCTCAAAAAGCGAGTAACCCGAACGAAGTTAGCACTGGTTAGTTAATTATAAATTCTTGCGAAGTCTATACCTTATTAGATATCGATACTACCCATTCCTTTATCTCTCTTGCTTGCGCTCAACGTTTAAATTTAACTCCGGAGAAATTAGACTTTGACTTATCTGTTGAAACTCCGTTAGGAGAAACCTTTATTACATGTGTTATCCAAGTCTTGGATGAGAGTCACAGTTTTGAATGATATTTCTATTGTTAATAAATTTCCTGACGTATTCTTGAAGACTTCTTAGCCTACCCCTAGAGCGTGAAATCGAATTTTGTATTAAGCCCAGTACAAAACCCATTTCTAAAACCCTAAAGTATTTCTTCACCCAAAACGAACGTATAATGCGCCAAAGACGATGGCTCGAGCTATTGAAGGTTACGACCATTCAATATCACCGTGGAAGAGTGAACGTGGTAGCTGACGCGTTGAATAGAAGATCGTATGCGTTTACGAGTGCGATATTGTTAACACAAGAACCCATTTCGTATAACTTATAAATGATGAAGATAGAGTTAAAGACTCTAAGTGTGACGCCCCCAAAATAGGTATACATCACCCATCTTGAGTCGCCAAATACATGGTAAAAAATTCAAATACAACTTAATAATACAACCGTCGTGTAAAATACGATAAAATGTAAATTGAGAGTTTTAAAAAGAATATTGTCATCTAGACAATATCCACACTCAAAAGAGTCCTCATTACATTTATTTTCACACTACTTAACAGAATAGTGAGGACTACTAATACTATCATCTGGACCGTCACTCCGTTCCCAGACTAGTCCCGGCTACGTTCTCATTTCCTGAAGAGAACAGTGAAAGAAAAGGTGAGCTCAACTATCCCAGTAAGAAATATTATGACTAAGATAAATGCAGAATAAATTATCGTTAGCCTTCAACAGTGTTAAACTGATAAAATATAACAAACATCAAGTTTAACTGCAGCGGAACAATCAATCCATTAAAAGAGTCTAGTAGAGAATAAAATCTACTATCTTTTATGATTTAAAAGGTTTTTCATCACTTTTATTACTGAGACTCAGCTTAATAAATAATCCACATCTTCCCTGCACTACGACCAAGGTTATTCATTAGTATCACAACCACAAATTATCCATGCACAACAGGCCAAGGATATTCGTGTATTCATCAATGGTATGATCATGCCAACAACTGTCCATCAATGCACTACGGGCCAATGAGGACTTTTACCACATCATTTGTAACATTACGGTCATGATTATACCGAATAATCCCTGGTCATAATCATACCAAGTCCATCTATGTACTAAAGGCCACAGATAACTTTCAACATAATATAAACATGAGGATGATGACAATGATATAAGAATTCAATAAAACAAGTTCAAGAATTAATTTATCCAGGAACTAATAACGTCCAAATTGTCAACATGATACTTCTTTGTAGAGTAAAATTCAAGAATGCTCAGAAGAATATTTTCATGAAAAGATACTAGATGAAGCACAAATATTAAGGATATTCCACTAATTTCATGGAGTATAGAAGTCAAAACTTTAACCAACTGAGTATAATAAAGAATGGAATAACAAAAGAAATCACCAGGCATGCAATAGACCGCACAGACAGGTTATTCCAATAGAATAATAAATAATGGAACCAGGTCATGCGTAAATGTACAAACAGGATATTCCAACAGAATAATAAATAATGGAACCAGGTCATGCGTAAACGCACAGACAGGATATTCCAAAAGAATAATAAACAACAGAACCAGGTCATGCGTAAACGCACAAATAGGATGTTCCAATAGAATAATAAATAACGGAACTAGGTCATGCGTAACGCACAGACAGGATGTTCCAACAGAATAATAAAGAATGGAATAACAAAGTATTTCACCATGTATGTGGTACTTCGCATAGAGAGGTTATTCCAACAGAATAATAAAGAATAGAATAACAAAAGAATTTTACCAAGTATGCGGTACTTTGCATAGCCATGTTATTCCAACATAATGATAAAGAATGGAATATAGAAGAATTTCTCCATGTATGCGGTACTTCGCATAGACAGGTTATTCCAACATAATGATAAAGAATAGAATAACAAAAGTTCTCTTCATGAATAAGAAAGAAATAATACCCCTTACCGTAAAAGAAGAGTATTCCGACTGGTAGGGCAAAAATATTCTTGAAGAAAACTTGCACTAGGCTCAAAGATTCTTAAAACTCTAAAGAAATACGCTCAAGATTATAGAAGAATTCTCTGAACTTCTGGTGTGGTTTTCAATTCTAACTAAGCATTCTATTTATAGGAAAATAGAAAGGATACTATGCTGCACTATGCAATAAAATATAATATATTCTAAATATATATATATATATATTTTATTTAAAATCTAATAAAACAAATAACTTTATAAAAGTATTCTGTTTTATATAAAAATATTTTACTATGCAAAACACTATGCAGACATTATGCAACACTATGCATAATAAAATATAATATATTTTAATTATTGTCTAATAAAACAAATAACTTTATAAAAGTATTATGTTTTATATAAAAATATTTTACTATGCAAAACACTATGCATAATAGAATATTATATATTCTATTTATAGTCTAATAAAACGAATAACTTTATAAAAGCATTCTATTTTATATAAAAAGTTTTTCTGTTTTATTACATTAATAATACTAATAAAACAAAACTCATCATCATTATTATAATTCACACTATTAATCGACCAGGTCGTTCCCAGGAAAGAGGGGGCTTTCCAATAAGGATTTCTCCCCATTGGCGCGCAATTAGGTGACCAAATCTCTCCTTGGCAGAACATCTAGACATCGTTAATATTACAAATAATAATATTAATAACTCTGTCATCTCAATATATAAAGTATCGACAATAATTGAATACAACTGAGTGACATAAGTGACTTCTCAGGTAAGCATCAATAATCAATACCGTGTGCTACTATACAACAACGCTTATTACTGTACTTTTAACACCGGGTGTTTCAATAGTTAACGGTAAAACTTCCGCCGTTATTTTCATAAAATATTTTTGTCATTTTCTCAATCCGACAATAATTTTCGTTGTGGGATCCACCAATGATTGTGTCGTTGTACGAATATTCCCTGTTAAAACGAATATTCCCCGACCAATCGAATATTATATAACAACTTGCGTACTTTGCAAAATTTATAAATATTACCCACAACTATAACATTATATCAAATTCATTCCATAATATTCAAAAATGATATTTATAGAAAAATCATCTTTATTAAAAAAAATTGGGGTCTTACAACCTCCCCTTCTTATGAAATTTATCCCTCGAAATTAGGGTATGTACCTGGTATGTCGAAGAGGTAAGGATAACTTGATTTCATTTCAGATTCTAACTCCCAGGTTATTTTCTCAACATCGTGGTTTCTCCACAAAACTTTGACTTGAGGTATAACCTTGGAGCGTAGAATATGTTCCTTCTTATCCAAGATTTGATCAGGAACCTCTTCATACGTCAAATCTTCCACTATTTCATCCGGTTCTAACTCAATAATGTGGTTTGGGTCTTCCACATATTTACGTAACATGGATATGTGAAAAACATTAATAACACGAGATATACTTGGCGGTAAAGCGAGTCTATAAGCCACAGTTCCTACTCGATCGTGGATTAAAAATGGGCCGATGAATTGAGGATTGAGCTTTCCTCTCTTTCCAAATCTCGTAACTCCTTTCCATGGAGCAACACGTAACAACACATGATCTCCAATATCGAATTCCACGTCCTTTCGATGAAGATCAGCATAACTCTTTTGTCGATCTTATGAGGTTTTATATGTTATCGGGTCGTTTGAATCTTTTCCGTAGTCATACGTACCAATTCTGGTCCCAACAAAGTTGCTTCACCCACCTCATCCCAGCATACTAGAGAACAACACTTTCTTCCATACAACGCCTCAAATGGAGCCATGCCAATACTTGCTTGATAACTGTTGTTATAGGAAAATTCCACCAATGGTAAGAACTTGTCCCAAATTCCCTTGAAGTCAAAGACACAGAGTCTTAATAAATCTTCAAGAGTTTGAATAGTCCTCTCTGATTGTTCTTCCGTCTGAGGATGATATGCCGAACTAAATCGTAAATTCGTGCCCATAGCTTTTTACAAACTAATCCAAAATCGTGAAGTGAATCTTGGGTCTCGATCAGAAACTATGGATACTGGCATACCATGCAGTCTTATAATCTCGTTTATGTACATATGAGCAAGACGTTCAAGTGTATAAGTTTCTTGTATTGGTAAGAAATGAGCAGACTTGGTCAATCTATCAACAATGACCCAAATTGCATCTATGCCTTGAGAAACCTTGGGAAGACTAGTAATGAAATCCATGGTAATGTGCTCCCACTTCCATTCTAGAATTTCAAGTGGTTGAAATGGACCTTTTGGTACTTGATGCTCTGCCTTGACTCGTTGACAAGTTAGACACCTTGAGATAAATAGTGCTATCTCTCTCTTCATATTGCTCCACCAGAATGTATGACGAAGATCACGATACATTTTGGTACTCCCGTGATGGATTGCAAGCGGTGTGTTGTGCGCCTCCATCATGATTTTATACTTTAAATCAGGTTGTTAGGAACACAAAGTCCGGAGTTGACTCAAGTATTCCTTCTTCATCGATTCTTACTCCTAGATATAGCACCTTCTTGCACTTTCTTCCTCATACGATCGACTCAGATCTCGTAACTTCGAGCGAAATTTTTAACTTTATCAATTAAAGTCGGTTCTACTCGTATATTCGCCATCATTACATGGGTCCCTGGAGTCTTTAACTCTATCTCCATCCTTTGCAAGTCACACAAAATGGGCCTTTGCGTTGTCAATATTGCACTCGTACTCGCATATGATCTTCTACTCAATGCGTCAGCTACCACGTTTGCTTTTCCAGGATGGTATTGGATGGTATGATTATAATCTTTCAACAGTTCAAGCCAACGTCATTGTCACATGTTGAGTTCTTTTTGAGTGAAGAAATATTTGAGGCTTTTATGATCCGTAAAGATCTCCACTTTCTCCCCATACAAGTAATGCCTCCAAATTTTAAGTGCGAAAACAACAGCTGCCAACTCTAGATCATGAGTAGGATAATTCCTCTCATATTCTTTGAGTTGTCGAGAGGCATACGCTATGACTTTCCCATGTTGCATGAGAACATATCCTAACCCTTTGCCCGAAGAATCACTGTAGATGACAAATCCCTCCGAGCTAGATGGTATTGTCGTAGCAAAATGAAATGAGTCTCCTCTTGAGTTCTTGAAAACTCTTCTCACATTCCGGGCTCCAACCGAATTTTGTATCTTTTTGAGTCAGCTGAGTTAGTGGAGTAGCGATTTGAGAAAATCCTTCCACGAATCTCCGATAATAATCAGCTAAACCGAGAAAGCTACGTACTTTGATCACTGATTTAGGTTGCTCCCAGCTTTGAATTGATTCAATCTTTGCTGGGTTAACAGATATTCCATGACTTGATACTACGTGCCCAAGGAATGCTACTTCTTCAAGCCAGAACTCGCATTTCTTTAACTTGGCATAAAGCTTGTTTTCACGAAGCTTTTGGAGTATCAGCCTCAAGTGTTGCTCATGATCTTCACGGAATTTGGAATAAATAAGGATGTCATCAATAAAGACGACCACAAAGTGATCCAAATATTCCTTGAATACTCGGTTCATCATATCCATGAAGGCAGCAGGAGCATTAGTCAATTCAAAAGACATGACTAGGAATTCATAATGCCCGTCTTCAGGAGTTACGAAAAGCCGCCTTTGGAATGTCATCGGTTCTAATCTTCAATTGGTGATATCCTAATGAAGAGCAATCTTTGAAAAGAATTTGGCTCCTTGCAATTGGTCAAACAGGTCATCAATACGTGGCAATGGGTACCTATTTTTGATGGTGACATGATTCAACTCCCGATAATCAATACAAAGTCGCATACTCCCATCTTTCTTCTTCACGAATAAAAAAGGAGCACCCCAAGGAGAAGTACTAGGACGAACAAAGCCAATGTCTAACAATTCCTGCAGTTGGGTCTTTAACTCCTGAAGTTCAATAGGAGCCATTCGATATGGGGCTTTTGAAATGGTTTTTGTACCGGGTTCAATGTCGATACAAAATTTAATTTCACGCTCTGGGGGTAGGCTAGGAAGTTCTTCAGGGAATACATCAGGAAATTTATTAACAATAGAAATATCATTCAAAACTGACATATTTTTGTTTAGATCTGTGACATGAGCTAAGAAAGCTTGACATCCGTTTTTTAATAAACGAATAGCTTTATGGCTTGAGATGACAGTGATTGATTTTAATGGTTTGGTTGCTTGAATTCGCATAATAGGTTGGTTAGGAATATGAAAGCTAACAACCTTACGAAAATAATCAATTTTTGCATGATGAGTAATTAACCAATCATTCCCTAGAATCACATCAAATGCAAGTATTTTCAAAGAAATAATATCGACAGGTAATGTGAGGGTACCGATTTGAATCAAACAAGACTTATAAACCATGGATGTAATGAAGGTTTCTCCCAACGGAGTTTCAACAGATAAGTCAAAGTCTAATTTCTCTGGAGTCAAATTTAAACGTTGAACGCAAGTAGGAGAAATAAAGGAATGGGTAGAACTGGTATCAAATAAGGTATATACTTCGCTAGAGTTTATGATAAGCTTACCCGTGATGACCTCGTTCGGGTTCCTTGCTTTTTGGGAGGTCACGATAAACGCTTTCCCTTGAACTACTGGTTTTGTCTTGTCTGGGACGGCCTTTGATGCCTCCATCCCAGCTGGACTTGACTTTGGTGCACGACAAAATCGGGCTAGGTGACCTTCTCTTCCACAATTATAGCATGCTTTGGATGGCATCGTGCAGTTTGGACTGATGTGTCCCTCCCCTCCATATTTGAAGCATATGATAGGTGGTCGTTCTCCTTCCTTAACGATAGGTGCTAATGCTGACGTCTTTCCAGCATTGGTTAATCTCCTCTTCTTGAAATGTCCATTCTTATTGTTTTGACCATGATTACCACCGAAGTGGTTACCATTTCTGGCATGTTGATTCCCTCCACGCTTGTTGTCACCGCTTCAATGACTATTATCACTGGTATTATCACTTTGCCGGCTGCTCTCTTTTGGTTGGGTTGACTCATTATCGTACTCCAATAACTGAGCCCTATTAACAACATCTGAATACAAACACAGTTTATGAGAGATAAGATATTGACGTATCTCGGGTTTCAAACCTCTTAGAAACATTCGCATCATTCTCTCCTCATTATCAACCAAATGGGACACAAATCGGGATAACTCGGCAAACTTGGCTTCGTACTGCGACACGGTCATGTTGTTTTGCTCCAACTTGATGAACTATACCTCTTTCATGTGACGAATACTTTCGGGAAAGTACTTGTCGTTGAACAGTTCTTGGAACTTCTCCCAAGACATCTTCAGTGCGGCAGGTTGAGTACACTTTACAGATTCCCACCAGTAATCTGCCTTTGCCCGCAACATGAAGGTGGCAAAGGGAACCTTTTGTTCCTCGGAGCATCCCAAGACATCAAATATCTTGTTGATCTGTTTAATCCACGTCTCCGCCTTAAGTGGTTTTGGCTCTCCAAAAAACTCGGGTGGTCCCAGTTCCTTGAACTGCTTAGTGTTGACTGTCGTCCAAGAGTTGCTGGTGTTTCCAACTGTATTTTGGACAGGAGCCGCTCTTTCTTGATGTTACATGAATTGCATAAAGCCTCTGAACATTCCATCGTTCATCATCTGGTCCTTGTTGTTGTTTGCCTGAGGATTGTCGCCTCGATGCACATTATCCTCGATTATTGATTTGTGGAGACTCAACGGTCTCCTCATGCTCCATTTATGTTCTCAACATTTCTGGATGTCATTTTCAAATACTGCCACAAAACAAGGGTTAATTAACATATCACATATTATCCCTATACCCTGACCGACCAATTAAATACCAAATAAACTTAGGTAGGTCATACTAGCGAAGGAATTCCCCGTCTCTCCCCTCCTAGTTCTTGTCTCAAATCTTAGCCAGGGATCATATCCCTAAGCTTTGATACCAACTGTGACGCCTCCAAAATAGGTATACATCACCCATCTTGAGTCGCCAAATACATAGTACAAAATTGAAATACAACTTAATAATACAACTGTCGTGTAAAATACGATAAAATGTAAACTAAGAGTTTTAATAAGAATATTGTCATCTAGATAATATCCACACTCAAAAGAGTCCTCATTACATTTATTTTCACACTATTTAACAGAATAGTGAGGACTACTAATACTATCATCTGGACCGTCACTCCGTTCCCTGACTAGTCCCAGCTACGTTCTCATTTCCTGAAGAGAACAGTGAAAGAAAGGGTGAGCTCAACTAGCCCAGTAAGAAATATTATGACTAAGATAATGCAGAATAAATTATCATTAGTTCTTAACAGTGTTAAACTGATAAAATACAATAGAGATCAAGTTTAACTACAACAGAACATGCAATCAATTAAAAGAGTCAAGTAGAGAATAAAATCTATTATCTTTTATGATTTAAGAAGGTTTTTCATCACTATTATCGCTGAGACTCAGCTTAATAAATAATCCACATCATCCCTGCACTACGGCCAAGGATATTCATTAGGGTCACGACCACAAATTATCCATGCACTACGGTCCAAGGATATTTGTGTATTCATCAATGGTCATGATCATGCCAACAACTATGCATCAATGCACTATGGGCCAATGAGGACTTTTACCACATCATTTGTAACATTACGGTCATGATTATACCGAATAATCCCTGGTCATAATCATACCAAGTCCATCTATGCACTACAGGCCACAGATGACTTTCAACATAATATAAACATGAGGATGATGACCGTAATATAAGAATTCAATAAAACAAGTTCAAGAATTAATTTATCCAGGAACTAATAACGTCCAAATTGTCAACATGATACTTCTTTGTAGAGTAAAATTCAAGAATGCTCGTAAGAATATTTCCATGAAAAGATCTTTGGATGAAGCGCAAATATCAAGGATATTACACTAATTTCATGGAGTATAGACGCCAAAACTTTAACCAACCTGAGTATAATAAAGAATGGAATAACAAAAGAAATCAACAGTACGCATGCGATAGATCGCAGATGGACAAAGTTATTCCTATGAATAATAAATAATGGAACCAGTCATGCGTAAATGCACGTATATGATATTCCAAATGTAATAATAAATAATGGAATCAAGTCATGCGAACGCACGCATGTGATATTCCAAATGTAATAATAAATAACGAAACCAGGTCATGCGTAAACGCACAAATAGGATGTTCCAATAGAATAATAAATAACGGAACTAGGTCATGCGTAACGCACAGACATGATGTTCCAACAGAATAATAAAGAATGAAATAACAGAAGAATTTCACCATGTATGTGGTACTTCGTATAGACAGGTTATTCCAACATAATAGTAAAGAATGGAATAACAAAAGAATTTCACCAAGTATGCGGTACTTCGCATAGCCAGGTTATTCCAACATAATGATAAAGAATGGAATACAAAAGAATTTCACCATGTATGCGGTACTTCACATAGACAGGTTATTCCAACATAATGATAAAGAATGGAATAACAAAAGTTCTCTTCATGAATAAGAAAGAAATAATACCCCTTACCTTAAAAGAAGAGTATTCCGACTGGTAGGGCAAAAATATTCTTGAAGAAAACTTGAACTACACTCAAAGCTTCTTAAAACTCTAAAGAAATACGCTCAAGATTATAGAAGAATTCTCTGAACTTCTGGTGTGATTTTCAATTCTAACTAAGCATCCTATTTATCGGAAAATAGAAAGGATATTATGCTGCACTATGCAATAAAATATAATATATTCTAAATATATATATATATATATATATATATATATTATTTAAAATCTAATAAAACAAATAACTTTATAAAAGTATTCTCATTTTATATAAAAAGATTTTACTATGCAAAATACTATGCAACATTATGCAACACTATGTATAATAAAATATAATATATTCTAATTATTGTCTAATAAAACAAATAACTTTATAAAAGTATTCGCATTTTATATAAAAAATTTTACTATGCAAAAAAACACTATGCATAATAGAATATTATATATTCTATTTATAGTTTAATAAAATGAATAACTTTATAAAAGTATTCTATTTTATATAAAAAGCTTTTACGCTTTTATTACATTAATAATACTAATAAAACAAAACTCATCATCATTATTATAATTCACACTATTAATCGACTGTGTCGCTTCTCGGGAAAGAGGGGCTTTCAATAAGGATTTCTCCCTATTGGCGAAAGCAATTAGGTGACCAAACCTCTCCTTGCAGTAACTTCTAGACATCGTTAATATTGCAAATAGTAATATTAATAACTCATCATCTCAATATATAAAATATCGATAATAATTGAATACAACCGAGTGACTTTTCACGTAAGCATCAATAATCAATCAATGTGTCTTACTATGCAACCGCACGACATCGCATATACTTTTAACACCGGGTGTTTCAACATTAACTGTAAAACTTCACCGTTATTTTCATAAAATATTTTTGTCGTTTTCTCAATCCAACAATAATTTTGTTGTGGGTCCACCAATGATTGTGTCGTTAGACGAATATTCCTGCTTAAACGAATATTCCCCACCAATCGAATATTATATAACAACAACTTGCGTATTTTGTAAAATTTATAAATATTAGCCACAACTGTAACATTATATCAAATTCATTCCATAATATTCAAAAATGATATTTATAGAAAAATTATCTTTATTAAAAAAAATTGGGGTCTTATACTAAGAACCCACGTGGTGATATCAAATATACGAGTAGAATCGACTTTAATCGATAAAGTTAAAGCCGTGCAAGCTACATACTCAGAGCTGATGAATGTGAAGAAGAAGGTTCAAGAGGGCGTTATTCTAGAATTAAGAATCGATGAAGAGAGGAAATCTCAACCCTCGATTTTATTGGCCCATTTGAAATCCTCAATTGAGTAGGAACTGTGGCCTATAGACTCGTTTTACTGCCAAGTATGTCCCGTGTTCATAACGTTTTTCACGTATCGATGTTACGTAAATATGTGGATGACCCGAACCACATTATTAAATTAGAACTAGACGAGATAGCAGAAGATTTAACGTATGAAGAGATACGTGTTAAAATCTTGGATAAGAAGGATCGTATTCAAATACCTCAAGAGTTAGAATCTGAAATGAAGTCAAGGTATCCTCATCATACTAGGTACGTACGTAAATTCGAGGGCGAATTTTTATAAGGATGGGAGATTGTGAGACCCCAAATTTTATGTATAAAGATTTAATTTTCTCGAAATATTTTTTGAATATTATGGTGTGGATTTGAGATAGTGTTATAGTTGTGGGTAGTATTTATAAATTTTGCAAAGTATGCAAGTTGTTATATAATATTCGATTGGTCAGGAAATATTCGTTTTAACAGGGAATATTCATATACAAGACAATCATTGGTGGACCCCCACAACGAAAAGTATTGTCGTAGTAAAAAATGATGTAATTATCTTTTATAAAAATAACGGCGAAAGTGTTACCATTAAAACTGTTGAACTACCCGGTAGTAAAATTACAATAATACGTGTGGTTGCATAATAATATGCATTGTATTGATTATTGATGCTTACGTAAGAAGTCACTCGCTTATACTCAATTATTATTGCTACAAGAATCACGCATCATATCTCTCATATTATTGATTCAATTATTGTCACAAGATCATCCGCATAATATGATATATTATTAAATCAATAATTGAGAAGACAAAGTTATTCATATTATTAAATTATAATATTTATAATGTCTAGAAGTTTTGTCGAGGAGAGGTTTGATCATCTAATTACGCGCCAATAAGGAGAAATCCTTATCGAAAACCCCCCTATTTTCTGGGAACGACCTGGTTGTTAAATATTGTGAGTTATAATATTAATGATGAATAAGTTCGTGTTGATTAAAGATGAAATTGATAATTCTATTGTGTTGGAATTATTAGTGTTAGTGGAAATCGACATCTATTCTGATAATAATTGATGTCTGGAGGTTATATTGACAAATCGGGTAATTAACCGGATAAATGAGCAATTAATTGCTATTGATTCACATGATTATAACTATTTGCTCACATATGTATACTATTGATTCATATTCATTTACTATTAGGGGAGTTGCTGCAAGATTGATAATACTTCCATGACTAAGTTAAAAATGGAGGTATAGATGGAGGTACTATACTGTAATTCATATTTTCACATGTCTAAAACTATTGATTCACATGATTTACTATTAGGGGAGGTGGTGCAAGTTTGATAATACTTGCAGGACAAAATTAAAAATGAAGGAAAAGAGGAAGGTATTATACTGTAATATTTCGAGCCCCAAAACGTGTAATTATCGAAACTATATTTTCCTATAAATAGAAGCTCATTCTTCCTTCATTTCTCACCAATTCACTAAAGCTATAGAGCAATTATTATAGAGAGAAATTATAGAGAGAAGAAGAAGAGAAGTCTCGCTACCTCATTATTCCAAAGATCCGGTCTTCTTTTTAGGTAAGGGTATTATTTCTTTCAGATTCATGAAGAGAGCTTCGTTATTCCATTCTTTATTATTATGTTGAATAACTCTGCCTCATGCAAGCACCGCATACATGGTGAAATTCTTCTTTATTCCATTCTTTATTATTATGTTGAATAACTCGCCTATGCAAGCACCGCATACATGGTGAAATTCTTCTGTTATTCCATTCTTTATTATTCTGTTGGAATATCCTGTCTGTGCGGATTACGCATGACCTGGTTCTATTCGTTATTATTTTATTGGAATATCATGTCTGTGCGTATTACGCATGACCTTGTTCCATTATTTATTATTCTGTTGAAATAACCTGTCTGTGCTGTCTATCGCATGCGTGGTGAATTATTCTGTTATTCCATTCTTTATTATTCTGTTGGAATAACCTGTCTATGTGGATTATCGCATGCATGGTGAATGATCCTTCGTATTCATTCTTTATTAAATTATGGAAATGATTTGTCTACGTGGATTACCGCATGGCGGGTGAAAATCCATTTACAGTTTCGTATATTCTATTATACTCGTATGAGATATCATTTCTTTTGTACTCGTCATGGAATATCATTTTCTTTGGTATTTTTTGTACGAGTTACTATTCATGGGTTACTATTCACTCGATTACTATTCACTCTAGTATTATTCACTCGGGTATTCGGGGTACTTTTCATGTCGGAGTACTATTCACGAGTTACTATTCATGGGTTAGTATTCACCCAAATTACTTTTCACCCGAATATTATTCACTCAGGTATTTGGGGTACTTTTCATGTCGGGGTACTATTTATGAGGTACTATTCCTGAAGTACTATTCACAAGGTACTAATCACGCGGTACTATTTACCCGAAAAATATATTTCTTTTCTGTCCAAATTATTTTTAGTACATGAATATTATTCTTGAATTTTGCTCTACAAAGCAATATCATGTTGACAGTTTGGACGTTATTGATTTCTGGAAAAATTAAATTATAAATCTTTAAAATTTATCCTTGAACTTGTTTTATTGAATTATTATGTCATTGTCATCATCCTCATGCTTATATTGTGATTAAAGTCATCTTTGACTTACGTGCATAGATGGACTTGATATGATTATGACCAGGATTATTCTGCATAATAATCATGACCGTAATGTAATGAATGATGTGGTAAAAGTCCTCACCGGCCCTGTAGTTCATTGATGGACGGTTGTTGGTATGATTATGACCGTAAATTATTCGGTATAATCATGACCATTGATGATTACATGAATATCCTCGCCCGTAGTGCGAGGATGATTCGATGATGTGGTTTATTTATTGTCGAGTCTCGCCGATAAAGTTGATGAAAAACTTTTTAAATCATAGAAGATAGTAGATTTTATGCTCTACTTGACTCTTCTAATGGATTGCTTATTCGATGTAGTTGTTGATCTAAAACTTGTTGTCTCATTGTATTATATCGCTTTTATATGTTGAAGGCTAAGGATAATTTATTTCGCATTATCTTAGTCATAATATTTCATCGGGCTAGTTGAGCTCACCCTTTCTTTCATTGTTCTCTTCTTGAAATGAGAATATAGCCGGGACGAGTCTGGGAATGGAGTGATGGTCCAAAGATAAAGGGCTTTAGCAATTCCTCTATTCTATTCTACTAATAATGTGATAATAATTGTAATGAGGACTCCAATGAGTGTGGATATTGTCTAGATGACAATATTCTTGTTTAAACTCTCAGCTAAGTTTTGTCGTATTTAACACGACTGTTGTATAATTAAGTTATTTTTGAATTTATGTACAATGTATCTGGCGACTCAAGATGGGTGATGTATACCTGTTTTGGGGGCGTCACAACATGGATACAATCAAAGCTAGTATCCATATTAGATATCTTGGACAAAAATGAAAATTTCATTTTTATGTGAATAGTGTCGTATTCGTGAATTGTGCCGTATACGTGAAGTGTCATATACGTGAATAGTAACCCCAACACTAAAAGACAAGAAAAATCTTACCAATATTCCGGCATAATGATATTGAAAGAAATAATATCATTTATAAAAAAAAATAACACCCCTAACCTCAAAAAGACAAAGATTTCCGACCGAATAATTGAATATAGTCTTCAAGGAACTTGCACCGTATAGCAACACTCAAAATATCAAAATACTCACAAGAATACGCTCGATAATATAGAGAGAGAAAACTTTAGTTTATGGTGTGATTTTCAATTCTAACCTAAACACCCTATTTATAGGAAAATGCTTAGAACACCAAAGCAAAAAATTTAATAAAATAATAATGTTTATAAATTAAATTCCTACGCACACCTTACCAACTGATTTCAACCATTTAACACATGCAAGTGGGGCCCACAAATGAAAAAAATATTTTTATTAACAAAAATATTTAAAACTTCAAAAATTAATTATTTTGGAACTTCAATAATTCACAATAAATAGCCATTTTATCAGACAAATTTGAATCTTATGTCCATTTTATAGAAAATTCAATTCTCTACAACTTTTTAGTTTTAAGTTTTTCTAAATTCCAAATGTAAATTAATTAAGAAATCCACATACAGACGATATTTTATTGTGCTATAATTAAATTTCAGTCAAGAAATGGGATCCACAAACATGAAAAACATGTTTAAAATATTTTTAGTAACAAAAATACTCTTCCTCTTCATATATTCATATATCCCACATTCATTGTAAAAATATCACCATTATTATATTATTATAATATAATAATATATTTAAATGAATTATTTTATCGAAAAAGATAAAATATTAATTTTCAACAATTGTCACATTAAAAACTTTCTCCATCTATATCCACATAAAATAAATATTTTCCTCAAAGATATAAATCAATAATTAATTATTCACAAATAATATTCTGAGTAATCACAATCCGACAACCAGCTGCTCCTGTGAAAGAGGGCTTTCAATAAGGATTTTCTTATCGGCACGCAATTAGGTGACCAAACCTCTCCTTAGACAGAACTTTCTAGACTTTGCATGTAAGACCCCAACTTTTATGAATAAAGAATAATTTTCTCAAAATATATTTTTGAATATTATGGTATGGATTTGATATAATGGTATAGTTATGGGTAATATTTACAAATTTTGCAAAGTAAGCAAGTGGTTATATAATATTCGATTGGTCGGGGAATATTCATTTTAACAAGGAATATTCGTACGATGGCACAATCATTTGTGGACCCCACAACAGAAGTATTGTCGTAGTTAGAAAACGACAGAATTAACTTTTTATAAAAATAACGGTGAAAGTGTTACCGTTAAAACTGTTGAACTACCCAGTAGTAAAAGTGCAGTAATATGTGTGGTTGCATAGTAGCACACGGTATTGATTATTGATGCTTACGTGAGAAGTCACTCAGTTATAATCAATTATTGCTACGAGAATCACGCATCATATCTCTCATATTATTGATTCAATTATTGTCACAGTATCATCTGCATAATATGATATATTATTAAATCAATAATTGAGACGACAAAGTTATTTATATTATTAAATTTCAATATTTACAATGTCTAGAAGTTCTGTCAAGGAGAGGTTTGTTCATCTTATTGCGCGCCAAAAAGGAGAAATCCTTATCGGAAAGCCCCCTATTTCCTGGGAACGACCTGGTTGTTAAATATTGTGAGTTATAATATTAATAATGAATAAGTTCGTATTGATTAAAGATAAAATTGATAGTTCCATTGTGTTGGAATTATTAGTGTTAGTGAAAATTGACATTTATTTCGATAATAATTGATGTCTGGAGGTTATATTGACCAATCGGGTATTTAACCGGATAAATGAGCAATTAATTGCTATTGATTCACATGATTATAACTATTTATTCACATATGTGTACTATTGATTCACATTCATATATTATTAGGGGAGTTGGTGCAAGATTGATAATACTTGCATGACTAAGTTAAAAATGGAGGTATAGATGGAGATACTATACTGTAATTCGTATTTTCACATGTCTAAAACTATTGAGTCACATGATTTACTATTGATTCACATGATTTACTATTAGGGGAGGTGGTGCAAGTTTGATAATACTTGCAGGACTAAATTAAAAAGGAAGAAAAAGAGGAAGGTATTATACTATAATATTTCAAGCCCCAAAATGTGCAATTATTGAAACTATATTTTCCTCTAAATAGAAGCTCATTCTTCCTTCATTTCTCACTAATTCACTAAAGCTATAAAGCAATTATTATAGAGAGAAATTATAGAAAAAAAGAAGAAGAGAAGTCCGTTACCTCACTATTCCAGTATCCAGTCTTCTTTTGAGGTAAGGGGTTTTATTTCTTTCGTATTCATGAAGAGAGCTTCTGTTATTCCACTCTTTATTATTATGTTGGAATAACCTGTCTATGCGAAGTACCGCATACATGGTGAAATTCTTCTGTTATTCCATAAAGGAATAACCTGTCTATGCGAAGTACCGCATACATGGTGAAATTCTTCTGTTATTCCATTCTTTATTATTATGTTGGAATAACCTGTCTATACGAAGTACCGCATACATGGTGAAATTCTTCTGTTATTCCATTTTTTATTATTCTATTGGAATAACCTGTCTGTGCGGTCTATCGCATGTGTGACACCCCCAAAATAGGTATACATCACCCATCTTGAGTCGCCAAATACATGGTACTAAATTCAAATATAACTTGATTATACAACAGTCGTGTAAAAAACGACAAAATACATGTTGTGAGTTTTAATACAAATATTGTCATCTAGACAATATCCACACTCAAAAGAGTCCTCATTATATTTATTTTCACACTATTTAACAGAATAGTGAGGACTACTAATACTATCATCTGGACCGTCACTCCGTTCCCCGACTAGTCCCGGCTACGTTCTCATTTCCTGAAGAGAACAGTTAAAGAAAAGGTGAGCTCAACTAGCCCAGTAAGAAATATTATGACTAAGATAATGCAGAATAAATTATCATTAGTCCTCAACAGTGTTAAACTGATAAAATACAATAGACATCAAGTTTAACTACAGCGGAACATGTAATCCATTAAAAGAGTCAAGCAGAGAATAAAATCTACTATCTTTTATGATTTAAAAAGGTTTTTCATCACTTTTATCACTGAGGCTCAGCTTAATAAATAATCCACACCATCTCAGCACTACGGCCAAGGATATTCATTAGGGTCGCGACCACAAATTATCCATGCACTACGGGCCAAGGATATTTGTGTATTCATCAATGGTCATGATCATGCCAACAACTGTCCATCAATGCACTACGGGCCAATGAGAACTTTTACCACATAATTTGTAACATTACGGTCATGATTACACCGAATATTCCTCGGTCATAATCATACCAAGTCCATCTATGCACCTACAGCCATGAGATGACTTTCAAAAAATAATATAAACATGAGGATGATGACAATGATATAAGAATTCAATAAACAAGTTCAAGAATTAATTTATTCAGAACTAATAACGCCCAAATTGTCAACATGATACTTCTTTTGTAAAGTAAAATTCAAGAATGCTCGGAAGAATATTTCCATGAAAAGATCTTTGGATGAAGCGCCAAATATCAAAAAATATTCCACTAATTTCATGAAGTGTAGAAGTCAAAACTTTAACCAACCGAGTATAATAAAGAATGGAATAACAAAAGAAATCACCATGCATGTGGTACTTCAGATAGACAAAGTTATTCCATCGTAATAATAAATAATAGAACCAGTCAGCGTAATAATGACCGGCTGAGGATATTCCAATGTAATAATAAAGAATGGAATACAACAGAAATCACCATGCATGCGGTGATCAGATGATAAAAGTTATTCCAATAGAATACTAAATGACGGAACCGTGTCGGGTGAAATTCACACCAATAGGATGTTCCAAATGTAATAATAAAGAGCGGAACCCGTGTCCCACAAAAAGCATGAACAAGATATTACAAATGTAATAATAAAGAATGGAATACGTAAGAATTTCACCAAGTATATAGCCCACGATATCTGAGTTATTCCAATGAATAATAAAGATGGAATAATAGAAGTTCTCTGAATGAATACAAAAATAATACCCCTACAAGTAAAAGAAACTTGATTTCAAGTAGTGAAGTAAAGAGAATACTTTTCTTCTTTCTCTCTATAGTTTCTCTCTCTAGAGTTTCAATGAATTCGTAAGAAATAATGAAGGAATGAGCTTTATTTATAGAAGAATGGAATGAATAGTAACCAATCCATGAAGCGGTCAGATTGATTTACTTTAATCCAGGCGATCCATATTTAAAGCAAAATCTTTTAAATAAAATATAATATATTCTATTTATAATCTAATAAAACAAATAACTTTAAAAAGATTTTACTATGCAAACACTATGCATAATAAAATATAATATATTCTAATTATTGTCTAATAAAATAGATAACTTTATAAAAGTATTCTGCTTTTATATAAAAAGATTTTACTATTAGCCTAATAAAACTAATAACTTTATAAAAGTATTCTGCTTTTATATAAAAAGTTTTTCTGCTTTTATTACGTTAATAATACGAATAAAACAAAATGTCATCATCATTATTATTATTCATACTATTAATCGACTGTGTCGCTTCTCCGAGGAAAAGAGGGCTTTCAATAAGGATTTCTCCTATTGACGAAAGCAATTTGGTGACCAAACCTCTCCTCGCGTAACTTCTAGACATCGTTAATAATGCAAATAATAATATTAACAACTTCGTCATCTCAATTATTGATTTAATAACATATAAAATATCGACAATAATTGAATCAAACTGAGTGACTTCTCACATAAGCATTAATAATCAATACCGTGTGCTACTATGCAACCACGCCAGACATCGTACTTTTACTCTTGAGTAGTTCAACAAAGATCAACGGTAAAACTTCCGCCGTTATTTTCATAAAAATATTTTTGTCGTTTTCTCAATCCGACAATAATTCTATTGTGGGGTCCACCAATGATTGTGCCATCGTACGAATATTTCATGACCAATCGAATATTATATAACAACTTGCGTACTTTGCAAAATTTATAAATATTACCCACAACTATAACATTATATCAAATTTATTCTATAATATTCAAAAATGATATTTATAGAAAATTCATTTTTATTCATAAAAGTTGGGGTCTTACAGCATGCCTGGTGAATTTTGTTGTTATTCCATTCTTTATTATTCTGTTGGAATATCCTGTCTGTGTGGATTATTCATGAACTAGTTCCATTCTTTATTATTCTGTTGGAATATCCTATCTGTGCGGATTACGCATGACCTGGTTCCATTCTTTATTATTCTGTTCGAATATCCTGTCTGTGCGGATTACGCATGACCTAGTTTCATTCTTTATTATTCTATTGGAATAACCTTTCTGTGCGGTCTATCGCATGCATGGTGAATTCTTCTGTTATTCCATTCTTTATTATTCTGTTGGAATAACCTGTCTATGTGGATTACCGCATGCATGGTGAATGACCCTTCATATTCATTTCTTATTAAATTGTGGAAATGATCTGTCTACGTGGATTACCGCATGGCGGATGAAAATCCATTTGCAGTTTCATATATTCTATGATACTCATTTGGTTAAAGTTTTGGCTTCTATACTCCATGAAATTAGTGGAATATCCTTGATATTTGCGCTTCATCCAGTATCTTTTCATGGAAATATTCTTCTGAGCATTCTTGAATTTTACTCCACAAAGAAGTATCATGTTGACAATTTGGACGTTATTGATTTCTGGATAAATTAAATTATAAATCTTTAAAATTTATCATTGAACTTGTTTTATTGAATTATTATATCATTGTCATCATTCTCATGCTTATATTGTGATGAAAGTCATCTGTGGCTTACATGCATAGATGGACTTGGTATGATTATGACCACGGATTATTCGGTATAATCATGACCATTGATGATTACATGAATATCCTTGGACGTGGTGCAGGGATGATTTGATTTTATTAATTAAGCTGAGTCTCAGCGATACAGTTGGTGAAAAACTTTTTAAATCATAGAAGATAGTAGATTTTATGCTCTACTTGACTCTTCTAATGGATTGCTTGTTCTGCTGCAGTTAAACTTTTTGTCTATTATATTCTATCAGTTTAACATTGTTGAAGGCTAATGATAATTTATTATGCATTATCTTAGTCATAATATTTCTCACTGGGCTAGTTGAGCTCACCCTTTTACTTTTATTGTTCTCTTCAGAAAATGAGAACGTAGCCGGGACTAGTCGGGGAACAGAGTGACGGTCTAGATGATAGTATTAGTAGTCCTCACTATTCTATAAAATAGTGTGATAATAAATGTAATGAGGACTGCTTTGAGTGTGGATATTGTCTAGATGACAATATTTGTATTAAAACTCATAGCATAAGTTTTGTCGTATTTTACACGACAGTTGTATAATTAAGTTTTTCTTTGTATTTTGTACCATGTATTTGGCGACTCAAGATGGGTGATGTATTCCTATTTTAGGGGCATCACAGTTGGTATCAAAGCTTAGGGATATGATTCCTGGCTGAGATGTGAGACAAGAACTAGGAGGGGAGAGACAGGGAATTCCTTCGCTAGTATGACATACCTAAGTTTATTTGGTATTTAAATTGGTCGGTCAGAGTATAGGGATAATATGTGATATGTTAATTAACTCTTGTTTTGTGGCAGTATTTGAAAATGGTATCCGAAAATGTTGAGATTAGCAATGAAGCAAATGAGACCGTTGAGTCACCACAGATTAATACCCAGGATAATGTGCAACATTAAGACAATAATCCTCAGGAAAATAACAACGATCAAATGATGAACGATGGGATATTCAGAGGTTTTATGCAATTCATTCAACATCAGTAGAGGCGGCCTGCCCAAAATGCGGGAAAACACCGACAACTCTCGGGACGGGCCAACGCTAAGCAGATTCAAGAGCTGGGACCACCGGAGTTTTTGGAGAGCCAAAACCACTTAAGGCGGAGATGTGGATAAAGTAGATCAACAAGATATTTGATGTCTTGGGATGCTCCGAGAGCAAAGGTTCCTTGCCACCTTCATGTCATGAAAGCAGAGGCGATTACTAGTGGGAATCAGCAAAGATACTCAACTCCACCGCCGATTGAAGATGTCTTGGGAAAAGTTCCAAGAACTGTTCAATGATAAGTACTTTCCTGAAAGTATTCGGCACATGAAGGAGGTAGAGTTCATCAAGCTTGAGCAAAACAATATGACCGTGGCGCAGTACGAAGCAAAGTTTACCGAGTTGTCCTGGTTTGCGTCCCACTTAGTTGATAATGAGGAGAGAATGACGCGGATGTTTCTAAGAGGTTTAAAACCCGAGATACATCAATACCTAATTTCTCACAAACTTTGTTTGTATTCAGATGTTGTGAATAGGGCTCAGTTATTGGAACGCGATAATGAGTCAAACCAACTAAAAGAGAGCAGCCGGAAAAATGATAATACCAGTGGTAGCAGTCATCGAAGCGGTGACAACAAGCGTGGAAGGAATCAACATGCCAAAAATGATAATCACTTCGGTGGTAATCATGGCCATGACAATAAGAGTGGACATTTCAAGAAGAGGAGATTTAACAATGATAGAAAAACGTTAGCACCAGCACCTGTTGTTAAGGAAGGAGAACGACCCCCGGTCGTATATTTCAAATGTGGAGGGGAAGGACACATCAGTCCAAACTGCGCGATGCAGTCCAAAGCGTGTTACAATTATGGAAAAGAAGGTCACCTAGCCCGATTTTGTCGTGCACCAAAGTCAAGTCCAGCTGGGATGGAGGCATCAAAGGGTGTCCCAAACAAGACAAAACCGATAGTTCAAGGGAGAGCGTTTGTCGTAACCTCCCAAAAAGCAAGGAATTCGAACGAGGTGATCACGAGTAAGCTAATCATAAACTCTAGCAAAGTTTATACTTTATTTGATACCGGTTCTACCCATTCTTGGCCTGTAGTGCAGGGATGATTTGATGATGTGGATTATTTATTAAGCTGAGTTTCAGCGATAAAAGTGATGAAAAACCTTTTTAAATCATAGAAGATAATAGATTTTATTCTCTACTTGACTCTTCTAATGGATTGCTTATTCTGCTGCAGTTAAACTTGATGTTTGTTATATTGTATCAATCTAACACTGTTGAAGGCTAACGATAATTTATTCTGTATTATCTTAGTCATAATATTTCTTACTGGGCTAGTTGAGCTCACCCTTTTGCTTTCATTGTTCTCTTGTGAAATGAGAACGTAGTGGGACTAATGGGGACGCAGTGATGGTCCTAGATGGTGCATTAGTAGTCCTCACTATTCGTGAAATAGTGTAATAATAAATGTAATGAGGACTCCATTGAGTGTGGATATTGTCTAGATGACAATATTTGTATTAAAACTCACAACATATGTTTTGTCGTATTTTACACGACTGTTGTATAATTAGCTTGTATTTGTATTCAGTACCATGTATTTGGCGACTCAAGATGGGTGATGTATACCTATTTTGGGGGTGTCACAGTTGGTATCAAAGCTTAGGGATATGATCCATGGCTGAGATGTGAGACAAGAACTAGGAAGGAAGAGACGGGGAATTCCTTCGCTAGTACGACCTACCTAAGTTTATTTGGCATTTAATTGGTCGGTTAGAGTATAGGGATAATATGTGATATCTTAATTAACCCTTGTTTTGTGGCAGTATTTAAAAATGACATCCGAGAATGTTGAGAATAACAATGGAGCACAGGAGACCGTTGAGTCTCCACATAACAATAATCAGGATATTGTGCATCAGGAAGACGACAATCCTCAGGCAAACAACAACACCGATCAGATGACGAACGATGGAATGTTCAGAGGCTTTATGCAATTCATGCAACTTCAAGTAAGAGAGACTCCTGTACAAATTATAGGTGGAAATAATGGCAACCCACGGTCGGTCACCGCTAAGAAGTTCAAATGAGCTGGGACCACCGGAGTTTTTGTGAAAGCCAGAACCACTTAAGGCGGAGACGTGGTTAAAGCAGATCACCAAGATATTTGATGTCTTGGGATGCTCAGAGGAGCAAAAGGTTTCCTTTGCCACCTTTATGTTGCGTGAATAGGCAGATTACTGGTGGGAATCTGTAAAACGTACCCATACTGACGCACTCAAGATGTCTTGGGAGAAGTTCCAAGAGCTGTTCAATGATAAGTACTTTCCCGAAAGTATTCGTCACATGAAGGAGGTGGAGTTCATCAAGCTGGAGAAAAACAATATGACTGTGTCGTAGTACGAGGCTAAGTTTGCCGAGTTGTTTCGGTTTGCATCCCATTTGGTCGATAATGAGGAGCGAATGACGCGAATGTTTCTAAGAGGTTTGAAACCCAATATACGTCAATACCTCATTTCTCACAAACTTTGTTTATATTCAGATGTTGTGAATAGGGCTCAGTTATTAGAGCGCGATAATGAGTCAGCACAACTAAAAGGCAACGACTAACAACACGATAATAATCATGCAGGGTGCTGGTTATCGCCTGAACAATGATAACCATCGTGGGGGAAATTATCATGCCATGAATGGTAACCACTTCGGTGGTAATCATGGCCAAGATAATAGAAGTGGAAATTTTAAGAAGAGAAGGTTCAATAATGATGGAAAGACAGCAGCACTAGCCCCATTTCAAAGGAAGAAGAACGACCACCGGTCGTATGTTTCAAATGCGGACAGGAGGGACACATCCGTCCAAACTGTACGCATCAATCCAAAGCGTGTTTTAATTACGGAAGAGAAGGTCACCTAGCTCAATTTTGTCGTGTAGTGAAGTCAAGTTCAGCTGGGATAGTGACGCCAAAGGATGTCTCAGACAAGTCAAAGCCGGTAGTTTAAGTGAGAGCGTTTATTGAGGAACCCGAACGAGGTTATTATGGGTAAGTTAATCATAAGCTCTTGCGAAATCTATACCTTATTCGATACCGGTTCTACCTATTCTTTTATCTCTCTTGCTTGCGATCAACGTTTAAAATTTAACTCTAGATAAGTTAGACTTTGACTTATCAGTTGAAACTCTGTTAGGAGAAACCTTCGTTACATCCACTGTTTATAAATCGTGTTTAATGCAAACCAACACTTTCACGTTACCTGTCGATCATATCTCTTTGAAAATATTTGCCCTTGATGTGATTTTAGGAATCGATTGGTTAACTACACATCATGCTTTTCGTAAGGTTGTTAGCTTTCATATTCTTAACCAACCTATCATGCGAATTCAAGCAACCAAACCACTAAAGTCAATCATTGTCATATCAAGCCATAAGTAAAGAGCCCCGAGCCTTTCGCTGGTGACTTCCAAGTCTTGGAATAAACCGAAGCTAGAATATCCGTAGGGGACATTGTGAATAACGATGGCAAGTTGATAGGTATCAATGTGACGTGTTATCCAAGTCTTGGATGAAAGTCACAGTTTTGAATGATATTTCTATTGTTAATAAATTTCCTGACGTATTTTTGAAGACTTCTTAGCCTACCCCTAGAGCGTGAAATTGAATTTTGTATTGACCCTAGTACAAAACCCATTTCTAAAACCCTTAAATATTTCTTCAACCAAAATGAGCGTATAATGCGCCAAAGACGTTGGCTCAAGCTGTTGAAGATTACGATCGTACCATTCAATACCATCGTGGAAAAGCGAAAGTGGTAGCTGACGTGTTGAGTAGAAGATCGTATGCGTTTACGAGTGCGATGTTGGTAACACAAAAACTCATTTCGTATAACTTACAAATGATGAAGATAGAGTTAAAGACTCTAGGGACCCACGTGAAGATAACGAATATACGAGTAGAATCGACTTTAATCGATAAAGTTAAAGTCGGTCAAGCTACAGACCCGGAGCTGATGAATACGAAGAAGAAGGTTCAAGAAGGCGTTATTCTAGAAGCAAGAATTGACGAAGAGAGGAAATCTCAACCCTCGATTTAATTGGCCCATTTGAAATCCTCGATCGAGTAGGAACTGTGGCTTATAGACTCGTTTTACCGCAAAGTATGTCGCGTGTTCATAACGTTTTTAACGTATCGATGTTACGTAAATATGTGGATGACCCAAACCACATTATTAATTTAGAACCAGACGAGACAGCGAAAGATTTAAAATATGAAGAAGTACCTGTTAAAATCTTGAAATATATTTTACGCTCAAAGGTTATACCTCAAGAGTTAGAATCTGACGAAGTGTCCTCATTTGTTCGGCATACCAAGTACGTACGTAAATTTCGAGGGCGAAATTTCATAAGGAGGGGAGATTATAAAATCCCAAATTTTATGAATAAAGATTTAATTTTCTCAAAAAAAAAAATTTAAAAATTATGGTGTGGATTTGAGATAATGTTATAGTTGTAGGTAATATTTATAAAATTTTGAAAAGTATGCAATTTGTTGTATAATATTCGATTGGTCGGGGAATATTCTTTTTGTTTGGGAATATCCATACGATAGTACAATCATTAGTGGACCCGTAAGCGGAATTATTGTCGATTGAGAAAACGACAAAAATATTTTTATGAAAATAACGGCGGAAGTTTTACCGTTAAAACCTGTTGAACTACTCGGTAGTAAAAAAGTAGAATGTCTGGCGTGGTTGCATAGTAGCACACCAGTATTGATTATTGATGCTTACGTGAGAAGTCACTCGGTTTTGTTCAATTATTCTCGCAGTAATTGTTGCATAGTATCTCACGTTATTTGATTCAATTATTATCGATATTTTATATATTATTAAATCAATAATTGAGATAAAGAGAGTTATTAATATTATTATTTACAATATTAACGATGTCTAGAAGTTCTCGCCAAGGAGAGGTGCAGGTTACCTAATCAGTGTGCCAATAGGAGAAATCCTTATTGAAAGTCCCTCTTTCCCGGGAACGACACGATCGATTAATATTGTGAATTATAATAAAGGTGATAAGTTTTTTATTATTATTATTAATGTAATAAAAGAAAAGCTTTTTATATAAAATGTAATAATTTTATAAAGTTATTTATTTTATTAGACAATAATTAGAATATATTATATTCTATTATGCATAGTATTTTGCATTGTAAAATCTTTTTATATAAAAATGTAATACTTTTATAAAGTTATTTGTTTTATTAGACTATAAATAGAATATATTATATTCTATTATGCATAGTGTTTTGCATAGTAAAATCTTTTTATATAAAATAGAATACTTTTATAAAGTTATTTGTTTTATTAGACAATAATTAGAATATATTATATTTTATTATGCATAGTGTTGCATAGTGCCTGCATAGTATTTTGCATAGTAAATCAATATGGACCTTCCGTTTAAAAGTAAATCAATCTGGACCGTTCATGAATTAATTACTATTCAAATTCCATTCTCCTATAAATAAGAAGCTCATTCCTTCATTATTTCTTATGAATTCACTTTGAAACTCAGAGAGAGAAACTATAGATAGGAAGAAGAAAAGTATTCTGCTACTTCACTACTCCTATATCCGCTTTCTTCTAAGGTAAGGGTATTATTTCTTTTGTATTCATGAAGAGAACTTCATTGTTCAATTCTTTATTATTACATTGGAATAACTCAGATATCATGTGCAAGCTACCCTATTCTTGGTGAAATTCTTCAGTTATTCCATTCCTTATTATTATGTTGGAATAACATGTCTATGCGAAGTACCGCATAAATGGTGAAATTCTTCTGTTATTCCATTCTCTATGATTTTGTTGGAATATCCTGTCTGTGCATTTACGCATGACTTGGTTCTGTTATTTATTATTTTGTTGGAATATCATGTCTGTGCATTTACGCATGACCTGGTTCCATTATTTATTATTCTATTGGAATATCATGTCTGTGCGTTTACGCATAACCTGGTTCCATTATTTATTATTCTGTTGGGAATAACCTGTCTGTGCAATCTATCGCATGCATGGTGAATTCTTTTGTTATTCCATTCTTTATTATTCTGTTGAAATACCTGTGTATTTGTATTAAAACTCACAGCATATGTTTTGTCGTATTTTACACGACTGTTGTATAATTAATTTGTATTTGTATTCAGTACCATATATTTGGTGACTCAAGATGGGTGATGTATACATGTTTTGGGGGCGTCACAATTACCATGGATTTCGCTACTGGTCTTCCCAAGGTTTCTCAAGGCATAGATGCGATTTGGGTCATTGTTGATAGATTGACTAAGTTTACTCATTTCTTACTGATACGAGAAACTTATACACTTGAACGTCTTACTAGTATGTACATAAATGAGATTGTAAGATTGCATGGTATGCCAGTATCCATAGTTTCTAATCGAGACCCAAGATTCACTTCAAGATTTTGGGTTAGTTTGCAAAAAGCTATGGGCACAGATTTACGATTTAGTTCGGCATATCATCCTCAAATGGATGGGCAGTCGGAAAGGACTATTCAAACTCTTGAAGATTAATTAAGACTCTATGTCCTTGACTTCAAGGGAAGTTGGGACAAGTTCTTACTATTGGTGGAGTTTTCCTACAACAATAGTTATCAAGCAAGTATTGGCATGGCTCCATTTGAGGCGTTGTATGGAAGAAAGTATCGTTCTCCAGTATGCTGGGATGAGGTGGCTGAAATAACGTTGTTGGGACCGAATTTGGTACGTATGACTATAGAAAAGATTCAAACGATCTGACAACGTATAAAGACCTCACAAGATCGACAAAAGAGTTATGTTGATCTTCATCGAAAGGACGTGGAATTCAATATTGAAGATCATGTGTTGTTATGTGTTGCTCCATGGAAAGGAGTTACGAGATTTGGAAAGAGAGGAAAGCTCAATCCTCAATTCATTGGCCCATTTTTAATCCTTGACCGAGTAGGAATTGTGGCCTATAGACTCGCCTTACCGTCAAGTATGTCTCGTGTTCATAACGTTTTTCACATATCTATGTTACGTAAATATGTGAAAGACCCGAACCATATTATTGAATTAGAACCAGACAAGATAGAGGAAGATTTAACATATGAAGAGTTACCTGTTAAAATCTTGGATAAGAAGGATCATATTCTACGCTCCAAGGTTATACCTCAAGTCAAAGTTTTGTGGAGAAACCACGATGTGGAAGAAATGACCTGGGAGTTAGAATCTAAGATGAAGTCAAGATATCCTCACCTCTTCGATATACCAGGTACGTACCCTAATTTCGAGGACGGAATTTCATAAGAAGGGGAGGTTGTAAGACCCCGACTTTTATGAATAAAGAATAATTTTCTCGAAATATATTTTTGAATATTATGGTGTGGATTTGATATAATGTTATAGTTGTGGGTAATATTTACAAATTTTGCAAAAGTAAGCAAGTGGTTATATAATATTTGATTGGTGGGGAATATTTGTTTTAACAGGGGAATATTCAGACGACTCAAGCACAATCATTAGTGGACCCCTACAACGGAAGTATTATCGTAGTTAGAAAATGACATAATTATCTTTTATAAAAATAACTTACGAAAGTGTTCTTCGTTAAAAGCTGTTGAATTATCCGGTGGTAAAAAGTACAATAATACGGCGTGGTTGCAAAGTAAAGTAGCACCAGTATTGATTATTGATGCTTACGTGAGAAGTCACTCAATTATACTCAATTATTGCTACAATAATTGCTGCATCATATCTCTCATATTATTGATTCAATTATTGTCACAATATCATCTGCATAATATGATATATTATTAAATCAATAATTGAGACGACAAAGTTATTCATATTATTAAATTGTAATATTTACAATGTTTAGAAGTTCTGTCAAGGAGAGGTTTGGTCATCTAATTGCGCGCCAATAAGGAGAAATCCTTATCGAAAAGCCCCCTCTATGACGCCCCCAAAATAGGTCTACACGACCCATTTTGAGTCGTCAGATATCATACTATAAAAAATCAAATACAAACTTCATTTATACAACTGTTGAACGTAAATGCGAGAATACGATCACGCTTAAAGCTGTGAGTTTTAATACAAATGTATGTAACTCTCATGGTGCCTCGACCACAACCTTACAATGGTACTTTTACTTAAAAAAATCAAACTGCATTTTAGAAATTAAAATCTTTGGGAAGTGCTAAAGAAAACCTTCATACATGGGAGGCCATGCGTCTAGGTTATGATAGATATCATATATCCACAGAATTATCCTTGGTTGACCCAATAGTCCCCAAAGAAAAACAAAAAGATTGCTATCATCTTCTTTCCAATGGTGAGTCTTCTCTTGACATATAAATATCTTCGTTTTCTCCAATTGAAAATTATATTTCAAATAAACTCCAAGATCATATAGGTAGTGCTCATAGATATACTCAGCAAGTGGATGTGAACAACCCTATCTTATGATAACACGAGGTTGTATGTCATTAGACATCTTGTATGATAATGGCAAAACACCCTTCTAAAGTTGGGTTCACCTCACCCTATTCGGTTCACCAAAATTAAATATCAAATGACGTATACAATACGACACACTTATCTAAAGTTCTCAACAAAATTATTTCCATACTATTTAGGGAGAACCTCAACCGCTATAGACCACCGATTCTATTCCCCCCGTTATCCCCGTCAATGACCCAAGAACACACTTATTACCCGAAAGGAATTGTGAAGCAAAAAAGGGTGAGCACAACTAGCCCAAAGTAAAGAATATCATGACTAAAGATAATTAAATTATCAATAGCTTTCGTCAATAATAAATCAAAGATTTAGAACATATGGTAGATGATAAAACTTTTTAACCATAATTGCAGCGGAACGAGCAATCCATTAAAGAGTCAAATAGACCATAAGGTCTATTATCTTCTCCATGTTAAAAGTCCACCAACAATGTTTTATCCCTGTAACATCAATCAACAGTTCCTATCCACAATCATATGAATAACTCATAATCATAATTGTGGTTCTAAATTCCTCTTCGCACCCAGGACGAAGATAATTTTCATCACATTTCTTCACCTGAAACATCAAAAATCATGGTTATACCAAATCACAATTCTTGCTCATAATCATACTAATAAATTCATCTTTGCACTACGGCCAAAGATATTCATTAACAATTCATCTTTGCACTACAGGCCAAAGACATACAACTGTATTTTAGAAGAGTCAAGTAGAGCATGATATCTACTATCTTTTACGAATTAAAAATGTATAATCAATATTTTATCGCTGAGACTCAGCTTAATAAATAATCCACATCATTGAATCATCCTTGCACTACGGCCAAGGATATTCATGTAATCATCAATGGTTATGATTATACCGAATAATCCCTAGTTATAATCATACCAATAACTGTCCATCAATGCACTACGGTCCAATGAGGACTTTTAACATATCATCTATAACATTACGGGTCATGATTATACCGAATGATCCCTGGTCATAATCATACCAATAAACAGTTCATCTATGCACATAAGCCAAAGATACTCATCAATCAATAGTTCATCTTTGTACGTAAGCCAAAGATATACAGCTATAAAACCAATAATCAACAGTCCATCTATGCATGTAAGTCAAAGATGACTTTCATCACAATATAAGCATGAGGATGATGACAATGATATAAGCATTAATCAAACGAAATCAAGGATAAATATTAAAGACTTTAAATTTATCCAAATATTATCAATCACTTAATAAAATCATAATCTAATATTATTAATATTATAACAATATTTTAATCACTTCTTAAACTTATAAACAATTTATTTTAATTGTTTACACTTTACAAAATAATGCATTTAATCATTCAAAAATGTCATACTCATAAGATTTCATCACCAACGATCAAATCCCTCATCAAAAATCTGCATATACCTTATATAGGATTTTCAAGCCATAAAATCCTATTTACCAATTTTCCAACTTCACATAACATATTTAATTCATATGTTCGTAATTAAAGTATTTTCATGAAAAATAACAAATCAATCCCAAAAAGTTTTTTTTCCCTGGGATTTAGCAGAATATAGTCCCATATTGAACATATATTTTTCTCGGAATTTTTAAAATTCATTTACTATTTTTTCATATGGCCAAAACTGTCGAATATTTAGACATTTATCATAAAATGTACTTTTGTCCAAAAATTCTGAAATTTACAGGGTATACTCCTGTTATATATATGTACTTCCAATAAAAATTTCACCAATTTTGGAGTTAACCACAATGAGTTATAAGGGTTTACTTTTAAAATAGTCTTTTCCCATAAAATTCATAACTCTAATCTATACATCCAAAAATTGCCATTTTTGGACACAATCTAGAAAACTCATCAAATTATAATTTCAAATTTTTCCAAAATTTTTGAGGGTCAGAAAAATAACGAAACTGCAAATGGATTTTCACCCGCTATGCGGTAATCCACGTAAACAGATCATTTCCACAATTTAATAAAGAATGAATACGAAGGGTCATTCACCATGCATGCGGTAGTCCACATCGATAGGTTATTCCAATAGAATAATAAAGAATGAAACCAGGTCATGTGTAATCTGCACAAACAGGATATTTCAACAGAATAATAAAGAATGGAATAACAGAAGAATTTCACCATATACGCGAAAGATTGCAGATGTATAAAGTTATTCCAACATAATAATAAAGAATGGAATAATAGAAGAATTTCACCATGCATGCGATAGACCGCACATGTGACACCCCCAAAATAGGTATACATCACCCATCTTGAGTCGCCAAATACATGGTACATAAATCAAATACAACTTAATTATACAATAGTCGTGTAAAATACGACAAAATATATGCTGTGAGTTTTAATACAAATATTGTCATCTAGACAATATCCACACTCAATGGAGTCCTCATTACATTTATTATTACACTATTTCACATAATAGTGAGGACTATTAATGCACCATCTAGGACCATCACTGTTCCCCGACTAAATTTCACCCACGTTCTCATTTCTCAAGAGAACAATGAAAGAAAGGGTGAGCTCAACTAGCCAAAGAAGAAATATTATGACTAAGATAATGCGAGAATAAATTATCGTTAGCCTTCAACAAATGTTAAACCGATACAATATAACAAACATCAAGTTTAACTATAGCGAACAAGCAATCCATTGTAAGAGTCAAGTAGAGAATAAAGTCTACTATCTTCTATGATTTAAAAGGTTTTTCATCACTTTTATCGCCGAGACTCATTTCAATAAATAATCCACATCATCAAATAATCCCCGCACTCTGTGCCAAGGATATTCTTTAGTAGTACCACCATTTAATTATCCATGCACTACGGGCCAAAGATAATCGTGTTTTCATCAACAGTCCTGATCATGCCATAAAACAATTCATCTTTGCACCCTTGGTCGAAGAGAATCCATAGCCATAATCATACCAAAAACTGTCCATCAATGCATTACGGGTCAATGAGGACTTTTTCCACATCATTTGTAACATTACGGTCATGATTATACCGAATAATCCCTGGTCATAGTCATACCAAGTCCATCTATGCACTATAGGCCACAGATGACTTTCAACATAACATAAACATGAGGATGATGACAATGACATAATAATTCAATAAAACAAGTTCAAGAATTAAATTATCCAGGAACCAATAATGTCCAAATTGTCAACATGATACTTCTTTGTAGAGTAAAATTCAAGAATGCTCAGAAGAATATTTCCATGAAAAGATACTGGATGAAGCGCAAATATCAAGGATATTCCACTAATTTCATGGAGTATAGAAGCCAAAACTTTAACCAACTGAGTATAATAAAATATATGAAACTGCAAATGGATTTTCGCCGCCATGCGGTAATCCACTTAGACAGATCATTTGCACAATTTAATAAGGAATGAATACAAAGGATCATTCACCATGTATGTGATAATCAACATAGACAGGTTATTCCAACAGAATAATAAAGAATGGAATAACAGAAGAAATCACCATGCATGCGCGACCGCGCGCATAAAAGTTATTCCAATGTAATATTAACGAAATGGAACAGTCACGCGTAAAAACGCACGCATGTGATATTCCAACAAAATAATAAATAATGGAACCAGGTCATGCGTAAACGCACAAACAAGATATTCCAACAGAATAATAAAGAATGGAATAACAAAAGACTTCACCAGGCATGCGATAGACCATACGCATAAAAGTTATTCCAATGTAATAATAAATAATGGAACTGTGTCAAGCGTAATACGACCGGAGCGGGATATTCCTACGTAATAATAAAGAATAGAATAATGTAAGAATTTCACCATGTATGCGAAGACTTCGCATAAACAAAGTTATTCTAACATAATAATAAAGAATGGAATAATGAAGAATTTCACCAAGTATATAGGGGTAGTCCGCAGATACAAAGTTATTCCAATGTAATAATAAAGAATGGAATAATGTAAGTTCTCTTCATGAATAAGAAAGAAATAATACCCTTACATGTACAACAAATAATATCCCTTACCTTTGAAAAGAAGAGTACTCCAACCGGTAGTAGGCGAGGATATACTCGAAGAAAACTTGCACTACGCTTCAAAGCTTTCTTAAACTCTAAAGAAATACGCCAAGATTATAGAAGAAGAACTCTCTATAGTTTTTCTCTCTAAAGTTTCAAAGGTGAATTCGTAAGAAATAATAAAAGAATGAGCTTTTATTTATAGGAGAATGGACTGCATAATAACTAATTCATGAACGGTCCAGATTTATTTAATAAAATATTCTAATAAAACAAAACCTTTTAAATAAAATATAATATATTCTATTTATAATCTAATAAAACGAATAACTTTATAAAAGTATTCTGTTTTATATAAAAAGCTTTTCTGTTTTATTACATTAATAATACTAATAAAACAAAACTGAGTGACTTATCACGTAAGCATCAATAATCAATACCGTGGGCTACTATGCAAACGCATATTACTGTACTTTTACTACCGAGTAGTTTAACAGTATTAACGGTAAAACTTTCGTCGTTATTTTCATAAAATACTTTTGTCATTTTCTCAATCCGACAATAATTCCGTTGCGGGGTCCACCAATGATTGTGCCGTTGTACGAATATTCCCTGATAAAACGAATATTCCCCGACCAATCGAATATTATATAACAACTTGCATACTTTACAAAATTTATAAATACTACCCACAACTATAACATTATATCAAATCCACACCATAATATTCAAAAAATTATTTCGAGAAAATTAAATATTTATTCATAAAATCTGGGGTCTCACAGCACAGACAGGTTATTCCAACAGAATAATAAAGAATGGAACCAGGTGATGCGTAATTCGCACAGACAGGATATTCCAACAGAATAATAAAGAATGGAATAACAGAAGAATTTCACCATGCATGCGATAGACCGCACAAACAGGTTATTCTAACAAAATAATAAAAAGAATGGAACCGTGTCATGCGTAATCCGCATGACATGTGTGATATTCTAACGAGAATAATAAAGAATGGAATAATGAAGAATTTCACCATGTATGCGAGATTGCATTGACAAAAGTTATTACAACATAATAATAAAGAATGAAATAATGAAGAATTTCACCATGTATACGGTGATTCTGCAGATCTGAGTTATTCCAATGTAATAATAAGAAATGGAATAACAATAGCTCTCTTCATGAATACGAAAGAAATAATACCCCTTACTATAATAATAATATCCCTTACCTTAGAAGAAACTGGATACTAGAATAGTGAGGTAGCAGACTTCTCTTCTTCTTTCTCTCTATAATTTCCCTCTATAATAATTGCTCTATAGCTTTAGTGAATTAGTGAAAAATAATGAAGGAATGAGCTTCTATTTATAGGAAAATATAATTTCGATAATTGCACGTTTTGGGGCTCAAAATATTACAGTATAATACCTTCCTCTTTTTCTTCCTTTTTAATTTAGTTCTGCAAGTATTATCAAACTTCCACCACCTCCCCTAATAGTAAATCATGTGACTCAATAGTTCTAGACATGTGAAAATACGAATTACAGTATAGTACCTCCATCTATACCTCCATTTTTAACTTAGTCATGTAAGTATTGTCAATCTTGCACCAACTCCCCTAATAGTAAATGAATGTGAATCAATAGTACACACATGTGAACAAATAGTTATAATCATGTGAATCAATAGCAATTAATTGCTCATTTATCCGGTTAATTACCTGATTGGTCAATATAACTTCTAGATATCAATTAATATCAAAATAAATGTCAATTTCCACTAACACTAATAATCCCAACACAATGGAATTATTTTTATCAAAAAACTTATTTTTTAAATTTTGAAGTTTGACTTTTTCTGAAAAAGTCAACTGTTGCCTTTTTAACCAAAAAGTCAACCCCGGTAAATTTTGTGTTTATAGTCTATTTTTACTAATTTCATCGTTCTGGACTCAAACATCACGTACGCGTCTCCAAATTCAACTTCGAACTTAAATTTGATTTTTAATAACATTTATTTATTATTATTATAATTCGCAATATTTAACAATCAGGTCGTTCCCAAGAAAGAGGGGGCTTTCCGATAAGGATTTCTCCTTATTGGCGCGCAATTAGGTGACCAAACCTCTCCTTGACAGAACTTCTAGACATTGTCAATATTATAAATAATAATATGAATAACTTTGCCGTCTCAATTATTGATTTAATAATATAACATATTATGCAGATGATACTGTAACAATAATTGAATCAATAATATGAGAGATATGATGCATCAATTACTATAGTAATAATTGAGTATAACTAAGTGACTTCTCACGTAAGCATCAATAACCAATACTGTGTGCTACTATACAACCACGCATATTACTGTTCTTTTACTACCGATTATTTTATAACAACTTGTTTACTTTGAAAAAATTTCACATATCACCCTTAACTTTAACCTTTTATCAATTTAACCATTTACTAAATAGAATAATTATAAAAAAAAATTGAATACTTTCATTTCATAAAATTTGGGGTCTCACACCCTCTTTCCTGGGAACGACCTGGTTGTTAAATATTGTGAGTTATAATATTAATGATGAATAAGTTCGTGTTGATTAAAGATGAAATTGATAGTTCCATTGTGTTGGAATTATTAGTGTTAGTGAAAATCGACATTTATTTTGATAATAATTGATGTTTGGAGGTTATATTGACCAATCACGTATTTAACCAGATAAATGAGCAATTAATTACTATTGATTCACATGATTATTACTATTTGTTCACATGTGTGTACTATTGATTCACATTCATTTACTATTAGGGAAGTTGGTGCAAGATTGATAATACTTGCATGACTTAGTTAAAAATAGAGGTATAGATGGAGGTACTATACTATAATTCATATTTTCACATGTCTAGAACTATTGAGTCACATGATTTACTATTAGGGTGGGTGGTGCAAGTTTGATAATACTTGTAGGACTAAATTAAAAAGGAAGAAAAAGAGGAAGGTATTAAACTGTAATATTTTGAGCCCCAAAATGTGCAATTATTGAAATTATATTTTCCTATAAATAGAAGCTCATTCTTCCTTCATTTCTCACCAATTCACTAAAGCTATAGAGAAATTATTATAGAGAGAAATTATAGAGAGAAGAAGAAGAGAAGTCTCACTATTTACCTCACTATTTCAAAGATCCGGTCTTCTTTTTGAGGTAAGGGTATTATTTCTTTCAGATTCATGAAGAGAGATTCTGTTATTCCACTCTTTATTATTATGTTGGAATAACTCGCTGTCATGCCAAGTACCGCATACATGGTGAAATTCTTCCATTATTCCATTTTTATTATTATGTTGAATAACTCATACATCACGCCAAGCACCGCATACATGGTGAAATTCTTCGTTATTCCATTCTTTATTATTATGTTGGAATAACTCGCTCATGTGAAGTACCGCATACATGGTGAAATTCTTCTATTATTCTATTATTTATTATTCTGTTGGAATAACTTGTATGTGCGGTTCTATCGCATGCCGGGTGAATTTGGTTGTTATTCCATTCTTTATTATTTTGTTGGAATATCCTGTCTATGCGGATTACGCATAACCTGGTTCCATTCTTTATTATTCTGTTGGAATATCCTGTCTGTGCGGATTACGCATGACCTGGTTCCATTCTTTATTATTCTTACTGGGCTAGTTGAGCTCACCCTTTTGCTTTCATTGTTCTCTTCAGGAAATGAGTACGTAGTTGGGACTAGTCGGGGAACGGAGTGACGGTCCAGATGATAGTATTAGTAGTCCTCATTATTCTATAAAATAGTGTGATAATAAATGTAATGAGGACTCCTTTGAGTATGGATATTGTCTAGATGACAATATTTGTATTAAAACTCATAGCATAAGTTTTGTCGTATTTTACACGACAGTTGTATAATTAAGTTTTTTTTATATTTTGTACCATGTATTTGGCGACTCAAGATAGGTGATGTATTCCTATTTTGGGGGCGTCACATTGCCAATAATGCTATCTAATAATATTATTAAAATAATATAAATTATTGATCTGATAAGGGAAAATATTGTGTAGTGACAATTATTGAAACAACAATAATATAAAATAACAACGTAGCAATTATTGAATCAATAAAATATTGAACAGTAATTACTGTAACAATTATTAAGTAGTGCCTTCTTACGTAAGAATCAATAATTGGTGCAATACCGTGTGCTATCTTCGTGGCAACAATGCGACATCGTGTGTTTTAACCATCGAGTATTCCAAAATAAGATAATTCAGAATAACTACGCCATTATTTATAAACAACTTATACTTGTCGTTTTTGTCATCCAATCGCTTTTCGTTATGGGGCACACACAAGGCTACGCCGTCGTACAAATATTCTCCGACAGTAAGAATATTCTACGACCAAACGAATATTCCCCGACAACAATGAATATTTTATAACCACTTGCTTATTTAAAATATTTGCGCATTTTACCCATAACTAACCATATTAATCAAATCAACCCTTACTATTTCAAAATAATAAATAGAGGAAATTCAATTTCATTTATAATAAGTTGGAGTCTTACAACCTCCACTCCTTATGAAATTTCATCCTCAAAATTGACGTACGTACCTGGTGTTTCAAAAAGGTGAGGATACCTCACTTTCATTTCCGTTTCCAACTCCCAGGTCATTTTCTCAATAGCATGATTCCTCCACAAAACTTTGACTTGTGATATGACCTTTGTACGTAAGACATGCTCCTTCATATCCAAGATCTTGACAGGTACCTCCTCGTACGTTAAGTCTTCGGCTATCTCGTCTGGTTCTAACTCAATAACGTGGTTCGGGTCTTTCACATATTTACGAAGCACAGATATGTGAAAAACATTATGAACACGAGACATGCTTGGAGGTAACGCGAGTCTATAGGCCACATTTCCTAATCGGTCAAGAATCTGAAATGGACCAATAAATCGTGGATTGAGCTTTTCTCTCTTCCCAAATCTTGCAACTCCCTTCCATAGAGCAACACGCAACAATACATGATCCCCGATACTAAATTCCACGTCTTTTCGATGAAGATCCGCATAACTCTTTTGTCGATCTTGTGCCATTTGTATACGTTGTCGAATCATTTGGATCTTTTCCGTAGTCATACGTACCAACTCTGGTCCCAATAATGTTGCTTCACCCACCTCATCCCAACATACTGGAGAGCGACACTTTCGTCCATACAATGCTTCGAATGGAGCCACACCTATACTTGCTCGTAATCGTTGTTGTTGTAGGAGAATTCCACCAATGGTAAATACTTATCCCAACTCCCTTTGAAGTCTAGGACACAGAGTCTTAATAGATCTTCAAGAGTTTGAATAGTCCTTTCTGATTGTCTGTCCATTTGAGGATGGTATGCCGAACTAAATCGTAAATCCGTGCCCATAGCTTTTTGCAAGCTAACCCAAAATCGTTAAGTGAATCTTAGGTCACGATCCAAAACTATGGATACTGGCATGCCATGAAATCTCACAATCTCATTTACGTACATACAAGCAAGACGTTCAAGGGAATAAGTCTCCCGTATCGGCAAGAAATGAGCAGACTTAGTTAATCTATCAACAATAACCCAAATCACATTTATGCCTTGAGAAACCGTGGGAAGAACCGTAACAAAATCCATGGTAATGTGTTCCCACTTCTATTTCGGAATCCCAAGTGGTTGCAATGGACGCTTAGGCACTTGATGCTCCGCTTTTATCCGTTGACAAGTCAAACACCTCGAGATAAACTTCGCGATCTCTCTCTTCATATTGTTCCACCAAAATGTATGTCGAAGATCACGATACATTTTGGTACTTCCAGGATGGATTGCAAACGGTGTATTGTGTGCCTCCATCATGATCTTGTACTTCAAATCAGAGTCGTTAGGAACACAAAGTCTGGAGTGGACTCAAAGTATTCCTTCTTCATCGATTCTTGCTTCTGGGATAACACCTTCTTATACTTTCTTCTTCATACGTATCAGTTCCGGGTCTGTGGCTTGAGCAACTTTAACTTTTTCGATTAAAGTCAGTTCTATGCGTATACTTGACATCATCGCATGGGTCCCCAGAGTCGTGAATTCTATCTTCATCTTTTGTAAATCACACAAAATGGGCCTTTGTGTTGACAACATCGCACTCATTCCCGCGTATGATCTTCTACTCAATGCATCAGCTACCACGTTCGCTTTTCCAGGATGATATTGAATGGTATGGTCGTAGTCTTTCAACAGCTCAAGCCAACGTCGTTGCCGCATGTTGAGTTCCTTTTGGGTGAAGAAATATTTGAGGCTTTTATGGTCTGAATATATCTCTACTTTCTCTCCATATAAATAGTGCCTCCAGATCTTTAGTGCAAAAACGACTGCTGCCAACTCTAGATCATGAGTAGGATAATTCCTCTCATATTCTTTAAGTTGTCGAGAGGCATAGGCTATGACTTTCCCATGTTGCATGAGAACACATCCTAACCCTTTGCATGAAGCATTGTTGTAGATAACAAATCCATCCGAACCAGATGGTATTGTCAGAACAGGTGCCGAAATGAATCTCCTCTTAAGCTCTTGAAAACTCTTCTCGCATTACTTGCTCCATACGAATTTTGTATCTTTCCGAGTCAGCTAAGTTAACGGAGTAGCGATTCGAGAAAATCCTTCCACAAATCTCTGATAATAACCAAAGAAACCCGTAAAGCTACGCATCTTTGCGCGACATCGCTCTTAGGTTGCTCCCAACTTTGTATTGCTTCAATCTTCGCTGGGTCAACAGATACTCCATGTTTTGACACCACGTGCCCAAGGAATGCTACTTCCTCAAGCCAGAACTCTCATTTCTTTAACTTGGCATAAAGCTTGTTTCACAAAGCCTTTGGAGTACCAGCTTCAAATGGTGCTCATGATCTTCACGACTTTTGGAATATATGAGGATGTCATCAATAAAGACAACAACGTCCAAATATTCCTTGAATACTCGGTTCATCATATCCATGAAAGCCGCAGGAGCAGTAGTCAATCCAAAAGACATGACTAAGAATTCATAATGCCCATACCGAGTTCTGAAGGCAGTCTTTAGAATATCCTCAGTTCTAATCTTCAGCTGATGATATCCAGAACGAAGATCGATCTTTGAAAAGAATTGTGCTCCTTGCAACTGGTCAAACAGGTCATCAATGCGAGGTAATGGATACCTATTCTTGATGGTGACATGGTTCAATTCTCGATAGTCAATACAAAGTCGCATACTTCCGTCTTTCTTCTTTACAAATAAAACAGGAGCACCCCAAGAAGATGTACTAGGACGAATGAAACCGATGTCTAACAACTCCTGTAATTGGACCTTTAACTCCTGAAGTTCAATAGGAGCCATTCGATATGGGGTTTTAGAAATGGGCTTTGTACCAGGTTCAAGGTCAATAAAGAATTCAACTTCACGCTCGAGAGGTAGCCGGGAAGTTCTTCAGAAATACATCGGAAAGTCACTAACAACAGGAATATTATTCAAATCTGACGTGTCTTTATTCAAATCCATAACATGGGCTAAGAAAGCTTGACATACGTTTTTTAATAAACGAATGGCTATATGGCTTGATATAACAGTGATTGATTTTAGTGGTTTAGTTGCTTGAATTCGAATAACAAGTTGATTAGGAATATGAAAACTAACAACCTTACGAAAACAATCAATTTTGGCATGATGAGTAGTTAACTAATCAATCCCTAAAATCACGTCAAATGCAAGTATCTTTAAAGAGATAAGATCAACAGGTAATGTGATGGTGCCAACTTGGATCAAACAAGATTTATAAATAGTGGATGTAATGAAAGTTTCTCCTAACGGAGTCTCCACAGACAGGTCAAAATCTAATTTCTCCGGAGTAAGTTTAAACGTTGAGCACAAGGCAGGAGAGATAAATGAATGGGTAGAACAGGTATCTAGTAAGGTATAAACTTTGTAAGAATTTATGATTAGCTTACCCATGATCACCTCGTTTGGGTTCCTCGATTTTGACCGATCCACAACAAACGCTTTTCCAGAACCGATTGACTTTGACTTTTTCGGGACAACCTTTTGAGTCACCATCCTCATTGGACTTGGTTTTTTCGCCACGTACAATCTCGAGCGATATGTTCTTCCTTTCCACAATCATAGCATACCTTAAACCTGTTGTAAGGCGGTTCAATGATATGTCCTCTTTCTTTCGATTTATAAGATACAACCGGTGGTCGTTCTCCTCCCTTAGAACCAGTTGATGCTGGTGCTGACGTCTTCACATTGTCGTTGTTGTACCTTCTCTTTTTAAAATCTCCTCCCGACTCGCTTCTTCTATTATCATGGCCATGATTACCACCAGAGTGGTTACCGATTTTGTCCGTATTTTTCTTTCCCATTGGTTATCGTTGTTAGATGATCGCCACATCCGTAGATATGACCACGGTTGTGGTCCCTCGGTTGAACGTACTCGTTATCTTGCTCTAATAATTGAGCCCTGTTAACAACATCTGAATATAGAGAAAACTTATGAGAAATGAGATATTGACGTATATCGAGTTTCAAACCTCTCAGAAACATCCGCATCATACGTTCCTCATTCTCCACCAAATGAGGTGCAAACCTGGATAATCCGCGAACTTTGCCTCGTACTGGGACACCGTCATGTTATTTTTCTCCATTCTAATAAACTCTACCTCCTTCATATGACGAACACTTTCAGGAAAGTACTTGTCATTGAACAGTTTCTAAAATGTCTCCTAAGACATGCTGAGTGCAGCTGGATGGGTACGCTTCACAGATTCCCACCAGTAATCTGCCTCATTACGGAACATAAAGGTGGCGAATGGAACCTTCTGTTCCTCCGTGCATCCCAAGACATCGAATATCTTGGTAATTTGCTTAACCCACGTTTCTGCCTTAATCAGATCCGGCTTTCCCCAGAATTCTGGTGGTCCCAACTCTTTGAACTGTTTGGTTGTGACCAGCTATGCATTGCCATTGTTTCTACCTGTATTTTGAACAGGAGTCTCCTTCATCTGGTTTTGCATGAACCGCAAAAAGCTTCTAAATATCTCATCGTTCATCATCTGCTCAGTGGTATTGTTTACAGGAGGAACATTGTCGGCCTGTTGCACGTTCTCCTCATTGGTGAGTAGAGGTGTCTCCACGATCTCATTTACTCCACTATTAACATTCTCAGTTTCCATTCTCAAATACTGCCATAAAATAAGGGTTAATTGAAGAAATTAATATATCACATAATATCCCTATATTCTGACCAACCAACAAATAAGCTTAGGTAGGACACACTAGCGAAGGATTTACTCGTCTCTCCCCTCCTAGTTCTATTCCTCGATCTCCGCCATAGATCATATCTCTAAGCTCTGATACCAACTGTGACGCCCCCAAAATAGGTATACATCACCCATTCTGAGTTGTCAAATACATGGTACAGAAATAACTATAACTTTATTAATACAATTGTCGTGCAAAATACGACAACACATAAACTGTTAGTTTAAATACAAATATTGTCTTCTAGACAATATCAACACTCAAATAAGTCCTCGTTATAATTATTGATACATTATTTTATAAAAATAGTGAGGACCACTAAATAACTTTCTAGAACCATCATTCCATACCCCGACTAGTACTCGCTATATTCTCGCCTCCTGAGAAGAAAAATAGAACAAAAAAGAAAAGGGTGAGCTCAACTAGCCTAGTAAAGAATATTATGACTAAGATAATATAGAACAAATTATCGTTAGTCCTCAACAGGGAAAAATTTGATAGAATACAATAGACAACAAGTTTTAAATCAATATTCGCATCGGAAATAATAATACATTAGAAGAGTTACGTAGAGAAGGAAATCTACTTTCTTCTATGAATTTAAAAGTTCATCATCAATATTTTATCCCTGTAACATCAACAATATACATCTTGAATCAAATATTCATCTTTGCACTACAGGCCAAAGATATTCATCAGTTGGACATGTTCATCTCAACACTTGTTCATCTTTGCACTACGGCCAGAGATATTCATCAGAAAATCATTCATCTTTGCACTATAGGCCAAAGATATTCAGTAATATCATCATTTAGGACTGAGGATGATGAAAAATATTTTAAAGAAAACGAATCCAGTGAAACAAAAGAATAAATATTAAGGATTCGTATTTCGGTTTATCCATGTTCAAAAATACTTCATAAATAACCATAGTGGAGTAAAATTCAAGAATGAAGATCAAAACATGAATACAATCAAAGATAGTATCCATATTAGATATCTTGGACAAAAACGAAAAATTTTATTTTTACGTGAATAAGTGTCGATTCGTGAAATCAGGCCAGTATTCGTGAATGTGTCAGATATCGTGAATAGTGTCGTATACGTGAATAAGTAACTCCAGACACTAAAAGACAAGAATTTCACAAGAAAAATCTTACCAATATTCTGGAATAATGATATTGAAAGAAATAATATCATTTATAAAAAAAAATAACATCCCTTACCTCGAAAAGACAAGATTACGACTCAAATAACGAATATAGTCTTTGAAAGAAACTTGCACCGTATGTTTTAAATATTTTTAGTAATAAAAATACTCTTCCTCCTCATATATTCATATATCCCACATTCATTGTAAAAATATCACCATTATTATATTATTATAATATAATAATATATTTAAATGAATTATTTTATCGGAAAAATAAAATATTAATTTTCAACAATTGTCACATTAAAATTTTCTCCATCTATATCCACATAAAATGAATATTTTCCTCATCATATAAATCAATAATTAATTATTCATAAATAATATTACGTAATCCGCAATCCGATAAACCGGATTCATTCCTGGAAAGAGGGGCTTTCAATAAAGATTTCTCCTCATCAAGCGCAAGCAATTAGGTGACCAAACCTCTCCTTAGACATAACTTTCTAGACATTACCAATAATGCTATCTAATAATATTATTCAAATAATATGAATTATTGATCTGATAATAGAAAATACTGTGTAGTGACAATTATTGAAACAACAATAATATAAAATATCAACGTAGCAATTATTGAATCAATAAAATATTGAAAAGTAATTACTGTAACAATTATTGAGTAGTGCCTTTTACGTAAGAATCAATAATTGGTGCAATACTGTGCTTCTTTGTCTGCAACAACGCCAGACATCGTGTTTTAACCAACGGATATTCTAACAAGATAATTCAGAATAACTACGTCGTTATTTATAAACAACTTATACTTGTCGTTTTAAATCATCCAATCGCTTTCAAGTTATGGGGCCCACATAAGGTCGCTACCGTCAGTACAAATATTCTTCGACAAAGAAAAATATTTCACAACCAAACGAATATTCCCCGACAACAATGAATATTTTATAACCACTTGCTTATTTAAAATATTTGCACATTTTACCCATAACTAACCATATAAATCAAATCAACCCTTACTATTTCAAAATAATAAATAGAGGAAATTCAATTTTATTTATAATAAGTTGGGGTCTTACATATACACCACAAATTCTTTTATTTTTTTATTTTTTAACCAGATGAAAAAACCAGAGCCGTATTGCCTTTAATTTGTTGATACGACTCTTTGTAAACGTCAGGAAAAACACTTGCATTATTTTTGGATGAACCTCTGGAGCATTTAGTAACTGAAGGTTCAGTAAATGATTCAACATTTGCACAATCAACAAAAAAATTATTTAGCAAAAAAAAATAGATAATAAAATCCAAACAGATTAACCCTTTTGGTTGAGCTCCTCTTCGTCCTCTGGCGCCGACGCCTTTTCGGCCGCCGGCGGAATCCACGGAAAATCGATCAACCAGATTAACTCACAAAATAGATAATAAAACCCAAACATAGTAGTTTCAATTTTATTCCCCAAATAGATAATAAAACCCTAAAAACTCACAAAATGTATTGATCTTCAAATTATTTTTTAGTTTAATTCTTCTTTCTCTGCCATTCTCTGGTCAGATCTGGATCGAAGTAGTGTTTATTGAAGAAAAAAAAGTGAACAGAAAAGGACGGGGATGCAAGGAAAGGGGGATGGGGGATGGGGATTGGGACGGGCGGACGACGAACAGATTCTATGATCAGGGGTCGACAAGAGATGGGATAAGGAAGAGGGTACGGGACAGGACGGGACGGGAGGATCAACGATGAAGGAGAAGAGAAAGGGGGAAGAAACAGAGAGGAGACAAGGGTCTCTCTTTTTTTTGTTTTTTTTTTCTTTTCTTTTTTGTTATGTGTTCTTTTAAAGGTTTTTGTTCTTTTAAATTTCGTTTAAACCCATTTATTTTTCTATGTGGCAATAATTAGGATGATTGCACATGAAACAATTGATGTGAATATTCATTTAAAAGTTGACGTGGATGTTCCGTTAAAAGTCAACTCATTTAACGGATTTTGTAACAATTTGAAATGATTTGTAGTTCAATGAGTCGATTGTAAAAAATTTCAATTCAGTGATACAATTGTAAACCCACCCCTAGTAGAATGACTAAAAATGTATTCAATCCGAAAACAATAATACTCTCTTTGTTTCACAGAAAAAATCACTTTTTTTAGCAAAACAACATTAACTCCAATTTTTCTTAATAACAATTAATATATAATGACACTATATTCTTAAATTTATCATTATAATTTTATTATTATACCACACAATACTAAACTAACAACATGTTAATTTTTGGAAATACGTACGGAGCAAAAATATAAAATGTTCACAAATTTTATAAATATAGCTGTTTTTGCTTTTAGAGTTATTTGAAAGAAATTAATAATCATCATAAAGCAGTAAAATAAGTCCCATGATGAAAATCAAACGAGACTGTTATCAAGGACAAAGGAAGTATACTTGTAAAATGAAGTGGATAGTGCCGTAGTGGGGTGGGGGAGTCTAAAATTTATTAAAACAGGGCCAAATAATAATTAAAAAAAATTGTTGTATAACAGTAGGGGCTATTTTGAAAATTCGTGCAAATTCAGTTTTAGCCCAAACAGATTCAGGTATTACAGTTATTGATTCCACACGTGCTGTGTACAGCTACTACTAGATCTTCTCTTAAACTAGTACTAGTAATAGTATATATATAAACTCATTACTCATATTTTGAGTCTCTTCATAATCCCTCTGCCTTCTTCTTTCTCCAAGAAGTTCCAGTTTAAGATTCAAGAAACCATTTTCTCTCTCTGTTTTCCTTCATCTGAATTTTTTCTTGCGACCCACTAAAGCTATATAGTTTCATTTGTTAATCGATCGAAAATTGATTCACAATCTGTGAATCTGAAGAAAAAGAAGGAGAATTGAAGAAGAGTTTTCTCCTCTGTTCTGTGCTGTTTTTTTTTTCTCAAAGAAGTTGGGAGTTTTCTGGGATTCAAGAACTGTTCTTTGATTCAGAATCTGTGAATAAGAAGAAGGTGGTCTGAATTTGAAGAAGAAGTATAGGAATTGAAGAAGAAATCAGGTTTGAGTTTTCCCCTCTGTTCTGTTCTGTGCTGTTTTTGTTTTTTCTGGATGAAATTGGGAGTTTTCTGAGCGCCAAGAAAAACACTTCTTTAATCTTCTCTCTCTTAATTCATCTTAAAAACCTGTATTCTTTTTTTTCTTCAACATTATATCTATACATTCATGTATTAGGTATATATATATATATTACAGAATTCCCTAGCCGAAATATCAAGAAATTTTATTTATTTGTTCTTCACTTTGCAGCAACATTATAAAAGTTTGTTAATATGGAAGGAAATAAGAAAAACGACGCCGAAGAAGAAAAAGAGATCGCTAAAGCCGGTCTACTTCTATGCTCTTGGAAAAACCTCATGTTGGATCCGATAGAAGCCGAAACTTTAGAAAAACAGAAGCAAGAGACTCTTCTTCAACGAATCAGAAGTCGTCAGAATCGTAAACATCATCAGGCCACGCCCCCGGAGATTGGACAACCCAATAATAATGTGCCTGGTAGTGACAACAATCCACCTCCAGTTTTGGCTCCCAACGGAGAATGCAGCAGCAGGCCTTCTGAAAAAGAGTCGACTGAAAGCGACGTGAAGGATGATCAGTAGATGTTTATCAAGAAGATGAAGAGTTTCAGAGTTTTTGTGGGAGATGGAATGAAATGATGGGCGAATGTCTTGTTTTGGGTTCTGTTAATGTCTGAATTATTTAGTTAGTTCTTGAAGATCACATTTGGATGTTAGTTTTTCAGTTTCTATTTTCTGGGTTTTTTAGTTGGATTACAAGAAGTAATGTCTGTCTTTCAGAGTTTAATTGGAGTTGTGTAGTTTAATGGAAGTAGTGTTGAGAGTAGTTATTATATAGTTACATTTTCAATTGTAATGGAGGAGGAGGAACCAGCTCTAGCTAGGTGTTTTTGATAAAGATGAAGAAGAGAGTTTCAGAGTTTTTATATATGAAGATGGATGGGAGGAGATGATGGATTGATTTCTTGTTCTGGGTTCTGCTGTTTGATCATAATGCAAGTCATTGAGATGTAATTTTTTCAGTTTCTACTTCTATACTCTTGTAATTGTTTTCATTTGAAGGGTTGTCTGTAATCTGTAGTAGTATATGATATTATGATAAGTAGTGTTTTCATGTCTATTTCTTGTGTGATTTTGTAATTGGTTGGAAAGAAAGACTAGCTGGGCTGCTGCTATTCATGAAATGAAATGAAACGAAACGAAACTCAGTTGTCACATACATTTTATGAGAGGAAATTAAACATTCTAAGAGTAGTAGTAGTTTCTGGTAGTATATGAATGTCTCAATTTCTTGTTTGCTTTTGTAATTGCTAGGAAAGAAGCCTACCTATTGCCTATTCATGATTACCCGGTTTTTGTGATTCTAATTGTTACATACTCTGTTTTTGTTAGTGACGGCAATGGTGCCGGGCGGTCTCGGTTTTTCAATAATAAAAATATATATTTGAATAACTATATGATTATATGTAATATTCCATCCGTTTCTTAATATAAGTCGTTTTATAAAAATATTTTTGTTCCTTAATATAAGTCATTTGAAAATTTCAAGTAAGCATTAATTGCTTAGTTTCCAATATTACCCCAAGTATTAAATGTAACTTTAATTCTCTCACTATTTTCTGTCCAATAAATAACAATCTCTTATTCCAATACAAGGGTAATATAGACAATTGATATTATAGTTAATCTTATACAATCGTTACTTTAATATTTGTGCACAACCCTAAAACGATCTATATTAAGGAACGGAGGGAGTACTATATAAGAATAATAATAGATAAAATAATACTATTCAAGGACCAACTGCCGGTTGAAAAAAGTGATGCACCGACAATTTAGAGATAAATATCAAAATCGCACTACATCAGTCCTAATTTGTCAACGTTTTTGAATAAAAATCCATGGGTTCGATGAAATCGATTTCAATTTAAATTGTCATCCCTAATTTTTGTATGTGTGGTGCTCTGCTTTTCTTTGTGTGTGTTTGTGTTGTTGGTCCAAGTCCTTGGTCCTCACCCATTTAATGAAGAATTTGATTGCCCATTGAATTCTGCCTGCTCCTTTTCTCTACTCCTTCCGATTTCCACTATAAAAGGGGCAGCAAATGGAAGAAGAAAGACACACCAAGAAAAACATATACTCTCATCCGAGAGTTTTAAGAGAAAAGAGGGAGAGAGAAGCTTTTGCGAAGCTTTAGAAAAAATAGAGAGAGAGAGAGAGAAATATAGTTCAAATAAAAAGGTGTTTTATTTGAGTTTCATCACATAGTTATTATGGTGAAGTAATTTGGATTTGCACTCAAATTAAGATATCTTTGTATTCTCTCATATTATTCTAGTGAATTCTTTGGAGTTTGTCCCATGATTTTTACCTCTTAGTTTTATAGGGTTTTCCACGTAAAATCTTGGTGTCTCGTGGTTGGATATTTCCTGTATGGTTATTATTTTGGTGGAACTGCAAATTTAATCTGTTTGGCATGTGCTGATATTTTATCCGTCTAATTTATCAAAGACAACGGTATTTGGGAGGTGATTTTTTCCCAACAACTGGTATCAGAGCTAAGGTTATTTGATCGGATGTTTTTGATAAATTTTGTGGAGGAATCAGTCGGAGCCATGATTAAATTGACCTCTTCAAATTTTTCGATCTGGAAGCCCAGAATGGAGGATATCTTTTATTGCAAGGATCTGTATGATCCGTTGGAGCTCAAGGGAAAAAAGCCCGCGGATAAGTCTGAGGCTGATTGGAATAAAATGAATAGGAAGACTATTGATCACATCCGGCAGTGGATTGATTAAAGTGTATTCCACCATGTTTCGCAAGAGACAAATGCTCACACTTTATGGACAACACTAGAGTCTATGTACGAGAAGAAGAATGCACAAAATAAACCTTTTGTCATTCAAAAAATTGTGAATCTAAAGTACAAGGACGGGAGCAGTGTGTCGGAGCATATGAGTGAGTTTCGAGGTTTGGTAAACCAGTTATCCACCATGAAGTTGAATCTTGATGATGAGATTCAGGCTCTTTTGCTTCTCAGTTTGTTGCCAAACAGCTGGGAGACTTTGGTGGTGTCTCTAAGCAATTCAGCTCCAGAAGGAAAAATGACTATGCAGATGGTCAAGGACAGTCTTTATAATGAGGAGACAAGACGAAAGGAGCAAGGTGTGAATTCTGAGACACAAACACAAGTTTTCGTTGCGCAGAGTAACAGCAGAAACAGAGAGAAGAGCTCTTCTGAAGATGACAAATCCAGGATAAGGTTGAGAGGAGAGATAATTTGTTTTCACTGCCAGAGATCGGGTCATATAAGGCGAGAGTGCATATTTTTAAAGAAGGAACAGTCTAAGGAAAAAGACGAGGATAAGGACTCAATTGTGTATCTATCCGACGTTGATGTAGCCCTTGTTAGTGATGGTAAACCCAAGTGTCAAGTTAATGAATGGGTTATTGATTCAAAAGCGTTCCATGCTACTTCGCGTGGTGAAATCTTCACATCCTACATTAGTGGTGATTTTGGCTATGTACGGATGGGAAATGGTAGTGCATCCAAGGTTATCGGCATTGGAGATATTTATCTGAAGACTAACAATGGTGGCATGTTGATGCTTAGAAAAGTCAGACATGTTCCAGATATCCGCCTTAATTTGATATCTATTGGTAAGCTTGATGAGAATGATTATAGCATTTCCTTTGGCGAAGGTCAGTGGAAGCTCACTAAAGGGTCTCTAGTGGTGACTAGAGGAAAGAAGGTAGGCGCTTTTTACACAATGCATGCGCGTGTGGAATGTGTTAAAGATGGGGGAGATAGGCGAAAAAGGATGTGGTACAAAGCCATATGAGATGGAAGAAAAGCCTTGCATGAGAACCACGAGAAGAAAGCTCTTCACTTGAAATGGGTACCAAAAGTGAAGAAGGAAAGTGATAGCTCGCAGCCAGCGTACAAAGCGGTTGTGAAAGAATTTGACAAGAAAAGATTTGTCAAGTTTGAGTTAGATCCTCCCATTAAAAAGAGCCATGCCGATGAGATAAAGTCGGACGTGAAGAAAGTTGAAAATTCCAAGAAGCTTGAGTTGAGTCAAGGCTTCGTTGGGATTAACTCCAAGTGAGGAGTTGTGGTTTGACGTGCAAATTAAGTCTTGGAAGGTTATACAGAAGCAGACATAGTAGGTTTCGAAGAGAATGAGTCTACTTCGGGGTATTTGTTTAATTTTGCAGGGGGAGCCGTGTTATGGCAGTCCAAGTTGCAGAAGTGTATTGCTTTGTCTACTACTGAGTTGACAACGAAATGTTGTGGTTTCTTCAAGAGTTGGATTTGACACAGGAATCGACTCCAAGTGACGGAGTCATGGTGAACATATCCTCTAATGGGTTCGGAGGGGGAGATTGTTGGTCAAAGTCCTTGGTCGTCACCCATTTAATGAAGAATTTGACTGCCCATTGAATTTCGCCTGCTCCTTTTCTTTACTCCCTCCGATTTTTGCTATAAAAGGGGCAGCAAATGGAAGAAGAAAGACACACCAAGAAAAACATACTCTCTCATCCGAGAGTTTTAAGAGAAAAGAGGGAGAGAGAAGCTTTTGCGAAGCTTTAGAAAAAATAGAGAGAGAGAGAAAGATAGTTCAAATAAAAGGGTATTTTATTTGGGTTCCATCACATAGTTATTGTGGTGAAGTAATTTGGGTTTGCACTCAAATTAAAATATCTTTGTATTCTCTCATATTATTCTAGTGAATTCTTTAGAGTTTATCTCGTGGTTTTTACCTCTTAGTTTTAGAGGCTTTTCCACATAAAATCTTGGTGTCTCGTGGTTGGATATTTCCTGCATGGTTATTATTTTGGTGGAACTGCAAATTTAATCTCTTTGGCATGTGCTGATATTTTATCCGTCTAATTTATCAAAGATAACAATATTTGGGAGGTGATTTTTTTCCAACATGTGTAGGGCTTTACATTTGCTTAAGTGATTCTGGTCCTATGTTTTCATGCAAGTCATAATTTTCTCCATGTTGCTAGCACTCGATCTCTCTCAAAAACCTCCACAAGCTTTTGGTCTCTCTTGGTTATCCTTAGGTTTAAATTTTTACGCACTGAAGTTGAAAATTTAAAGAATCTAAATGGATTAGATGTTTCAAACAACTTGTTATCTGGAAATATATATTCCTAGCAAGCTCTCTTGGAAGCTGTGCGAGTATGGAGGTTTTGTATATTCATGGTCAATGGTAGTCTTGAGGAGTGGCTGCACCCAATTTCAAATGGTGACATCAAACCGATCAATATGTGATTTTGGGTTAGCAAGAATCGTACAAGTTTCTCCACAGAAAACAAGCTCGATTGGGGTTAAAGGAACCATTGATTATACTCCTCCACGTAAATATTATATATATATATATATATATGAAAAATTCGGCTGAAAATTTTTGATTTTACTATGCAAACACTATGCAGTATAATAAAATATAATATATTTTATTTATAAAAAGTATTCTGTTTTATATAAAAAAAATCTATTTTATTACTATAAAACAAAAACTGAGATAACTTTCTAGCAACGATTTTGAATAATGAGTAAGTGGTGGTCTATGTAATAAGCCAAATTTATAACAAATACTTCATAAACCCCCCCCCCCCCCCTCTATTTATCACAAATCTCTTGACTTCAATAAACACATTTTTGATCAACAATTATTCATCATTAATATTATAACTCATAATATTAACAACCAGATCATTCCCAGAAAAGAGAGGGCTTTCCGATAAGTACTTCTTCTTATTGGCGCGCAATTAGATGACCAAACCCCTTTCCTCGATAGAACTTTCTAGACATTGTCAATAATGCAAATAATAATATGAATAACTGTGTCGTCTCATTTACTGATTTAATAATATAAAATATTGTCCAGATGATACTGTGACAATAATTGAATCAATAATATGAGATACTATGTAGCAACTACTGCTGCAATAATTGAATAAAATTGAGTGACTTCTCACATAAGCATCAATAATCAAAGATAATGTACAATATCGTGTGCTACTGTGCGACCACGTGTATTATTGTACTTTTATCACCGGGTATTTCAATAATTAATGATAAAAGTTTTGTCGTTATTTTATAAAAAGGTTATTTCTGTCGCTTTCTATATCCGACAGTAATTCCATTGTGGGGTCCACCAATGATTGTGTCGTCGTACGGATATTCCCTGATAAAACGAATATTCTCCGACCAAACAAATATTTTATGACAACTTGCTTACTTTGCAAAATTTGTAAATATTACCCACAACTATAACATTATATCAAATCCACACCTTATTATTCAAAATGATATTTAGAGAAAATTAAATCTTTATTCATAAAAGTTGGGGTCATACAAGAACTACCAAATTTGATCTTTTCACTCTAAGTCCTTGTACATATTGGCTATCATCTATTAAGAACTTTACAACTTTTATCAATGCAGACATATTTGTATATTCATTATTAACTTCATCATCTTCATCATCAAATTATATAAATAAGGAATAACATTCTCATGCATATTCCTGACAGTTTGTGATGACAAACTCAAGTGCCATGTTAATGATTAGATTATTGATTCGGGTGCTTCGTTCCATGCTACTTCACGTGGTGAGATATTTACATCCTACACTAGTGGTGATTTTGGCTATGTACGGATGGAAAACGGAAGTGCATCCAAGATTATAGGCATTAAAGATATTTGTTTTGTGACTAACAGTGGTTGCAGGTTTATGCTGAAAGAAGTTAGACATGTTCTGGATATTCGTCTTAATTTGATCTCTACTGGTAAGCTTGATGAGAATGCTTATAAAAGTTACTTTGGTGAAAGTCAATGGAAGCTTACTAAAGGGTCTCTAGTGGTGACTAGAGGTAAGAAGATAGACACTCGTTACACGATGCGAACGCATGTGAGAGGTGTTGACGATGGGAAAGTTAAGCGAAAAAATGTGTGGTACAAAGCCGTGCAAGATGGGGAGAAAAGCCTTGCATGATAACCACGAGGGGAAAGTTCTTCGCTTTAACTGAGTACCAAAAGTGAAGAAGGAAAGTGATAACTCGCAATTAGGGTACAAAGCGGTTGTGAAAAAATTTGACAAACAAAAATCTATCAAGTTTAAGTTGGATCCTCCCTTCGAGAAAAACCATGCCGATGAGACAAAGACGGACATGAAGATAGTTGAAATATCCAAGAAACTTTAGTTGAGCCAAGACTTCGTTGGAATTAACTCCGAGTAAGGAGTTGTGGTTGGTGATCCCTCTTCTCATGGGTTCGGAGGGGGAGATTGTGTGGGTCCTCACCTATGAGATAGAATCCAAGTTGGAATTATATTAAGGAAAACTTACTAATATTAATTAATTAGTAAAAGTGCTATTGGAATCCAAGTTGAAAAATGATTTACTTGTTGATTGGTTGGTGACCAAGACAAGGAGATGTGATCCCTAATTTGATTAGGAGAATAAATTATTTCTAATCCATAATAGGAATGGATTAGGAAGAGTATAAATAAGGTTATGATGTAGTCTTATTTTACACATGAGAGAAGTTTGGTAGCAAAAGGTACCAAAAGAATAAATTGAGAGAATTACAGTTTGTTGCTCGTAGGTATCCGCCGTCATCTCCGTTCAATTGAAAGTTTGAAGACTTTATTACTTGGAGCTTTTTTGGGTAGTGAAGTTAATTAGGTTTCTCAACCTAATTAAAGGTAAATTTGTACTCTCTCAATTTATTGTGTAACCTCAAGTTTTAGGTCATAAAACTTAAGAGGATTGTTCTAAGCCCATTATTAGTGATATATTGGAGATTCGAAGTTCGACATGTGGTTTTTTTCTTTAAGGGTTTTTCACGTTAAATATTGTGTCTTACTTATGGATTATTATTTGTTATTTTCATTCTCATTATTGGGTTTGTTGATTTTCTATTTAATTGCACAAAGAGGGAAAAGTAATTCTTGAGATTAAGGTTATTTTAGGTGTACTTTTTCCATCAATTAGCGACTTCAAAGCATAACTTTTCTCTAATTTTTTCCATAATTTTTTCGGATCAGTCTCTTTCAACACATCATACTTTATCACATGTGCTAACGACGAATGTATTGTGCTTATTGCCTTCTTGCGAATTGTCTGCCAATTTGATCGTTCACATCGTCTGAATTTTTTTTCCTCCAAATCTTGATTAAGTCCTTGCAACACCAAATTTTTCGCCATCATATTATGGGAAATAATTCCCTTTAACTCGGATCCGATTAACCTATCATTGATACCACTTGTTGGGAATTAAGTCACATAAAATAAACAATTACACTTAAGAAAGAAAAACAACAGAATATTTAACGTGGTTTGGTCTTCATTGACCTAATCCACAAATCGAACTTCAATATATTAATCTCAACGGTACTTTTTACACGGAATAAAAGTTGAAAAAAAAAACCTCTCTCACACAATAACCCAAGATACAATTACACCCTCTGTCAACTCTCTAGGATGTTACTACATCTTGATTATGTTCTCATTTTTTCTAAACACAAGACTATTATAGAGTACCCATAATTCATTTTTTCTAATCTAATTAAGACACTCTCACATAATAAATATACCTACTATAAATAAAACTACTTTTAAAATAATATTTTTATCAAAAGTAAGATTCCTTCTTATAATAGGACTCCAATATATAATAATTATCCTATTAAAAATAAAATACTTTCTTTTATTTATTAGTGTGCATGTTGTGTACTTGCTTTAAGTCTTCTATTAGGCTTTAATTGGACTGAAAATTAGACTACACAAATTAAGTTAGACTTCAAGCTAGACCAGACAAAAATAATACTCTCTTTGTTTCACAAAAAAAAAAAATCACTTTTTTTTTTTTTGCAAAACAACATTTAGTCCAATTTTTCTTAATAACAATATATAATGACACTATATTCTTAAATTTACCATGGTAATTTTATTATTGTACCACACAATACTAAACTAACAACTGGTTAATTTTTAGAAATAAGTATGGAATAAAAATATAAGATGTTCACAAATTTTATAAATACAACTGTTTTTATTTTCCTCATTTCTTGAATGTTCTCTTTAGAGTTATTTGAAAGAAATTAATAATCATCATAAAGCAGTAAAATAAGTCTCATCTACAAGCTCGCTCTAATTGCCCATGATGAAAATCAAACGAGACTGTTATCAAGGGAAAAGGAAGTATACTTGTAAAATGAAGTGGATAGTGCCGTAGTGGGGTGGGGAGTCTAAAATTTATTAAAACAGGGCCAAATAATAATTAAAAAAAATTGTTGTATAACAGTAGGGGCTATTTTGAAAATATGGCCAAACTTAAAGTAACAAATCGCAAATTCGTGCAATTCAGTTTTAGCCCAAACAGATTCAGGTATTACAGTTATTGATTCGACACGTGCAGTGTACAGCTACTACTGGATCTTCTCTTAAACTAGTACTAGTACTAGTACTAGTACTAGTATATATATAAACTCTTACTCATATTTTTTGAGTCTCTCTTCGTAATCCCTCTCCTTCTTCTTTCTCCAAGAAGTTCCAGTTTAAGATTCAAGAAACCATTTTCTCTCTCTGTTTTCCTTCATCTGAATTTTTTCTTGCGACCCACTAAAGCTATATAGTTTCATTTGTTAATCGATCGAAAATTGATTCACAATCTGTG